>CAUYQG010173152.1:0-12712 GCA_963574415.1 Tarsius wallacei
TTTTTTTTTTTTTTGAGTTGGAGTCTCACTCTGTCGCCCAGACTGGAGTGCAGTGGCCGCTCCCGGCCACCACAGCCTCGACTTGCTGGGCTCCGGCGATCCTTCCGCCTCAGCCTTCCAAGTAGCTGGAACTACAGGCGCGCGCTACCACGCCCGGTTGATTTTTTGATTTATTGTAGAGATGAGGTCTCGCTTGCCCAGGCGGGTCTCGAGCCCGCGGGCTCAGGCAATCCACTCACCTCAGCCTCCCAAAGGCGCGGGATTACAGGCTGAGCCACCGAGCCCGGCTTCCATATATAATTTGAAGAGACTGGCACAGTGTTTCATATTGGCAATTAAGTAACTTCTTTCAGGAAGCAATGCACATTTAATTGGCTAAATTGAAAAAGCAATCTTATCATGAGCCCCAGAAGGAGAAAATTTGAGGTATTTAACAATCTTAAATCATTACCACTGTTGCTGAATGTGAAGCAAGTATCCTTCTCATGCCAGTTATGTCAATTTGGGTTTTTTTAAGTTTAAGAATAAAAGTATAACAAATAATAAAGAAATTGCAATGAATGATAAAGTTCATATTCTTATCAAGTAGAGGAGTACATTTTAATTAATGGCTGGCAATAATCCATTAGAGCAGCAAATTGTCTCTCTTGATAAATTTTTCTCACCACTGTATCTCTCAATCTGTGGGTAATAATGATGTTGGGTGATAAAACTTTAAAATCGTGTATATGGTAACACAAATTTAATGTAATTTTTTTTAGATGTATACAAATCTCTAACTTGAGTTGGATTTGAGTCAGTTTATTATCTGACATCTATACATGGAGTATCCTATAAGGTTGCATTAGTTATATACTGCTGTGTGACAAACTACCACAAAACTTTGTTATTTAAAATAACATTCATTTATTATCTTATATTTTTTATGGGTCAAGAATCTGGCATGATTTACCTGAGTTATCTGCTTTAGAGCCTCTCAACGAGGCTGCAATCAAGGTCTTGTCTGAAGCTGTAGTCTCATCTAAAGACTCACCTGGGAAGGACCCACTCCCAAGCTCACTCACACAGTTTTCTGTGTGATTGAGTTCCTCAAGGGCTGTTGAATGGATTGAATGTCTCAATTCTCCTCCAGTAATGGTCAAAGCCCTACTTCAGTTCCTTAACACTTAAGTCTCACCAGGTTGCTTCAAGAGAGCAGAAACATGAGAAGATCCAGTGAGAGGAGGAGAGAGAGCAAGAGAGAGATCAATTTTTTACAAACTCAGTTTTGTACCATCTAATCTTGGAAGTGACATCTCATTACTCTTGCCATATTCTGTTTGGTAGAAACAGGTTATAGGTCCAGTCCACACTCAAGGGGAAAGGATTGTACAAGGGCATGAATAGCAGGAAATGTAAATCATTGAGATGAGAGCCATTTTAGAAGGTTACCTACAACAGTGACCAATACAACCTTCAAAGATTTCATTATTCAAAGGATTTTCTAATTTAGAGTACTCTAGTGAGCCAAGACAAGGGTAGGGGTTCTTGAATAATTAAAAGATAATAAGCTAGAAACAAAAGTTATAATTTATTTTTAAGCATTACTCATTGTATAAATATGAAAGTCATTTTAGTTTGCGATTTGGTATAAAGACAAAATTCAATTTTATATGCATCTAAATACCCAAAGTTTCCAGTGTAAAAGAAAATTTTAAATTAAAGAAAACTGGTTCCCTTTATGATTTTCTTATACCTTGATGAGACAACATGGTGATTCCAATCCAAGGCAAATTTATTGCTGATCTAAGAAAATGAAGCATGAATACTCAGTGTGTTTCTACACTATCAGTTATTGCATATTTCTTCAATGATGATGCAAGAACTTTGTAGTTTTGCAAAAAAAGTAAAATATTAACCAAGGCAAGTTTTTATAATTACATATATTTAAAAAATAGTTCAATGCACAGTGACAGAGTCCTCTCTAGTAACTATTCTGTTATTTACTGGCAAATCCATTCTTCTAAAAAACATTTATTGAGCATTTACTATGGAAAACACTGTTCTTGTCTTTGGATTATAGTTAGTAACAAGACTAGGTTTTAGTTAGCGGGGACTGTGCTTGTTAGAAAATAAAATAAAGAAACAATGGTAATGAAATTTGATGAATATCCTGGTATTTGAAAATCCATGTGCTATGGAAACATCAGCAGAATCACCCCACCTTCTAATGAAATCACTGGGTCAGTATAGCTCAAAGGGCTAGATCAGAGACTACAAAGCCAAATGGTACTATAGAAGATGCTAAAGAAATAGGCATTCCAAGTTCAGCAGCCTCCTTTAATGTATGTTTAGTCTTCATTATAGTATTTTATATCAAAATAAAGTACTCACATTTTATTCATTACAAAGGTGCTTATTTGGAGTACAGTGATTAATACTCAGAAATATTACATTATTGCTTTGATTAATCTCTATTTGCATGTTTGAAATTAAGCAGCATTAACAGTGGGGCATCTGATATTTTTAAAAGATATGATATAGTATAGAAAATCACTCAAACTTCTGAGCTTTAACTAATATTCTAATTCTAAACATTTGTGAATCTATGGATTGCTAATATTAAAGGTATATCATTTCTTTGAACTTTAATCATTTCAGTGATCATTTATTCTTTCTTGGAAAAAGACCCAGAGAAGCATAATTAGCACTTGGCAATTGATTTCTTTCTGTACTCAATGAGAACGTGGGTCAACAGTTCATTCCCTGTGAAGTATAGCCCCTTTTTTAAGCAGTAGTCCATAGCTGTTTCTGCTATTTCTTTAGCATCAGCACATTGTCTAACCTTAAGGTTGTGAGAGACTGTATCTGTGTGTAAATGCTCTATTTTGCAATGCAGAGGTGATATAAAAATATCTTGCTCTAAAAATTACATTAAGTTTCAGTGAAAATGATGATGTTGTTTTACACCTATATCTTGAGCTCTGTAAAGGATCTTTTGGATTTTATAATTTCTTGCTAAAATTAGTCAATCATGAATGCAGATGGGGTGGCTTTTAACCAAATAATCACAATACAATAAAAATCGACTAAGATATATGTTTTCTTTTTATGTCATATGAAGGTCAGGAGAAGAAATAGTGTCTCTGAACTGTCTGATGCTATGTAGGGCCAATGAATATGAAGAGAATATTTAGCTAAACATGATGATTCAAGTAGTTAATATCAAAAACGCTCTTCTTCATTTTGAAAAAAAAAAGCATATATACTTCACTGGAGGTAAATATCACTATTACTTTACAAAAAAAAAAAAGGTGAGAAAATCAAAGCCTGAAAATCCTGTTTGTCTCATGGGAAACTTCCTAAATGTTTCATTAGAACTCCTTACTTTTAGTGAAGAAAAATAGAGACAAAAGCAAATATAGCAGAAAATGTCCAGCTGTACCAACTCTTGATAAACTACCAAAGATGTTGTGGACATAGTAAAATAATTCTTAAAGAAACAGGAGTTGCTATCAAGCAAGCGGCTGGGGCAAAATTCAGAAGTTGCATTTGTCAGGCATGTTGAAACTTGCAGTAGTGATCAGCATCTACACTGTCCAAGGCACTGAGAGTTGTGGAAGAAAGTGGAGTTAGATGATGAGGGCTTTATAAGAAGAGGAAAAGGCTCCCAAGGCAGAAAGCTATGTGAAGACAAAGGCAGAGAATGGAGTAATGCAGCTACAAGTGAAGGAATGGCAGAGAGAGCCAGGAGCCATGAGAAAGTAGAAGAGGAAAGGACGTATTCTTTCCTAGAGTTGTCACAGGTGTCAGACCTGCTTTCAGACTTCTGGCCTCCAGAAGTGTGAAAGAATACATTTTTGTTGTTGCAAGCCAACAGAAAGGTGTGAGACACTTTGTTATGGCAGCCCTAGGAAACTAATGTGATACACCATGCAATCTTTCTTATATTATGCTTTGGAATCTATGGAAATTGCTCATTATAACGCTCTTTTCTACAAAGTATAACTTTGAGGGATATTTTTTCTACTTCTCAAATCTACCTAATTGGGTAAACTGAAATTTAATCAGTCAATAATGTTTACAATATATTTCAGTGAGTTATAAATATTTCTTCATACATTGTTGGTGCCAATTAAACTAAGACTTCTCCATGATATGAATCATATTATTCTAGCGTATACCGAAAGCCAATCAATAAATGTTTAAAGAAGAATAAGAGGGCATATGGAGAGCAACAGGTGAAGCAAAACAAGCGGGAGAGTAGTAAAACAGTGAAGGATAGAAGAAAAAAAGAAATAAAAAAAATTATGATGAGAATTTTAACGCTGGTACCTTTTGACTTGGGGATTGCCAGAATTACTTGGAATCTTTGAAGCATGCAGGAGGAAGCCTTCCCATGAGGAATGAACTAGAATAAAGACCATTAGTGAGCAGAGATATGAAATTAGATTAACAAGAGTAAATATTATTGATGACTCATCATGTTGAAAGCACTGTGTTGGGTAGTAGGCACGAATTATTATTCCTAAACTTGCAACAAACTTTCAAGACAGATGTAGATGTTATTACTATACTTATAGAGAGTCAAACATATGTCTAAAACCTAGAAAATGGCAAGATTTCTTAAACCCAGGATAGCAGTAATTCATAGATTTCTTTTTACCCTTCTATTCTCTTCCTCCTCTACTTCCCTCTCCCTCCCTCCCTCCCTCCCTTCCTCCCTTCCTCCCTCACCACTCCTGGCTATTACATCTCTCAATGTGTTCCTAAGAAAGACTCCATATTTTGTTACCCCGGTCCTCTTTTTGGCCCCTTACTGCCCTCCTCATTGATATCAAATGTAAACAGGGATCTGACTGTATCCTAAGTTAGCCATGGCTGTAGACAGTGTCCCATTTTTTTCCCATTCTGACTCTTGCAACTGACAAGGTCACCAATATTAAAGCCACAGTGGCAGCACTAGTCATTTAACAACATGAAAAATTATCTTAAAAATAAGTCTCAATGTTTTCACCCTATCAAGAGTCTTCTGTAAAAAAAATATTTTAACAAATGTAGACACTGGAAGCTCTCTTTTGGCACACTTGACTCTGCTGAACCCTGGAATTTATCCAGCTCAAAAAGTGTTAAATGATAAATTTAGAAATGATAGTTAATTTTAGCCATACATGTTAACAAAACACGATATTGTTTTTGATTATACTTAGATATATATTAACAGCATCATCTTAGGGGAATTTATATGAAAACCATCTTCAGACTGAAACCATATTACAATAACACAAGTTCTTTGAGGTTAAAAAAATTAGTCTATGAGCCAGAAAGCGTAACACAAAACATGAAGCCATTTTTTAAAAAAGTTTATATTCAACTTCCCTTGCTTGAGCAAATTGCTCTTAATCTAGTATACAATGTTTTAATCTCAAATGGTATGATGAGATACTGGCTATAACTCACAGTAGCCGCTGCTGTCTCTGGATCTATTTTTCAGGAATAACTTTAAATTTTCCACGCATAAGTGTAAAACCAATTTACATTTGAAAATAACTGAACACTCTGGAAGCAGAGATGTTACTTTTAGCATGACTGGACCCAAGTCAAGCAGTTTCCAGGAAGTTTATGATGATCATCATTTCTTCTTAAGCAGCTCTTTATGGTTAATCAGTATATCAAGAGAGATTTTATTTCTACTTAAAGTTTAGTTATGTAAATAAGCATAATCGACAGAGATCAGGCAATCCAACTCTCATATGTAAGTTAAAAATAAAAGTAAATTAGAAGAAAATGTTTATTGCTTATTTGCATTTTTAGAGGGCATATACTCCAGCTTCTGCAGCATCACTTACTACGAGGCTTAATAATTAGCTCCAGTGTAACTGACTGTTAAGTCATGAAAATATAACCAGTTTTATTCATGAAAAGTTTAAATAGTACTTCCTTGAAGTAGGCCAATAATGTACTTTTCTTCATTCGTAGTTTCAGTAATCCATATTTTTAAAAGAATATTTTGCAATTAATTAAAGATCTTGACACTGTTGAATACTAATAATACCTCTATGACAGGATGTATTTTTATTGTCAAAGTTTTTTATGGATAATTTTTATTAATGATTTTTTTTAGTTTAAATATTCTAAAAGAACACTTTCAAAATTGTGTTTAGTGGTAAAATTGATTATATTTAGTGTAAAATTGCAATATGGGACACATTGTCTTCTAGACACAAAATAGTACTTAAAATAAAAAAAATTAGACCACTTTAAAGTTAAAGATCTGTTTATGAGAAGACATTATTAATATGTGAAATATGAAGTCACAAAGTAGGAAATAAATTGTGTGCAGTAAGAATACAAATCAATGTACTTGTACTTGAGCATAAAAAGGATTCCATCAAATCAACAAGAAAAAGGATGAGACAATAAAGACAGTAGACAGAAAATGTGAAAAGGCATTTCATAAAAGAAGGTATCTAAATGGTTAATCAATGTAAGTAAAGATACTCAATAACTATCTGGGAAATGCAAATTAAAAGCACAATATCATAATAATCACCAGAAAGACAATTCCATGTGTTGGTGAGAAAAGGGAACACATACAATGCTGGTAGAAATATAAATTAGTACAACAGCTTGGAGCAGTGATTATCAATTTCTACTACAGCATATAAAATTATACAGCAATTTCACTTCTGGGTACCTGGGCCTATAATAAATACATACATGTATTTAAGAATAACATTCAAGAATGTACATACAGGGTGATGCCCTTCATGATACCACAAAGTTTCTAGCAACTTCAATGCCCATCAAGAGTAGAAAGAATAAATTTTGATTGATTTCAACAGTGAAATATTATGCTGTTATGAGCATGAACAAAGCTATTGCCATACATTTTATGAACATAGCATTGAGTAAGAAAGGCAAACACAAAAGAGAACATACTATATAGTATGTGTCCTGATAATGATCTATTTCTTGAGAGCAGTGTGTTTATATCATGACAATAAATTGAGTTTATGATTTATATATTTATCTGCATATAATATATACTTCAATAAAAATCTAACTTAAAAATAAAAGTAAATAAAAAAGAATAAAATATTTTTCACAATAAAAATTAAGTAGCAATGATATTTCAGGGAGAAATACCATAAGTAAAGTAAAATTTATATGATAAGCATAGTAAAAAACTATACTATAAGTATAATAAAAATTTTCATTTAGAGTAGATGTTAAGAAATATTAAGATTATTCACAATAAGACCAAACCCACTCCTGGATAAAGCACACACATTTTATGTAGTCTTAATTTGGGAGAAGTAAGGAGGCAGAATAACTTTGGAAGATCATACCTTGGGAGCTAAGTTTACCTAAGAAGAAATTCTAATTCCAAAACGTATTATTAGCCATATGCTTTTAAGCAAGGAACCATTTAGACATTAATGAAATGGTAGCAATAATACCTACCTTAGAAGACTGTGGTAAGGAAGAGAGATGGTATAAGAAAAGTTTCATTTTCAATGCCTACTACATAGTATGTGCTCAATACACGATGGCTTAAAAATAGACACTTTAGAGATATTATCTTACATGTATGAAAACCAAAGACCACGTTCAAAAATAAGAATAAAATTACAGAAGAAAGTCATTAAAAAAATAAAGGAATGACAAATAAAAGTTTGTCATTAGACCATAATATCAAAAGGAAATTTTCTTTGTAGTTAGAAAATTTTGGCTACCTGGGTGTCTGCAAATTATGAGGAAAAAATTCTATAAATAATAATATGTCATGTTATTTATCCCATCTACCACAAATATAAACATTTTTATTATAGATTTCAGACCACAACAGAAAAGCATATAACTAAAATAATAGCTAAAATATCAATGTATCAGTTTTATTGCCTCTTGCAATGTTGATCATTTTATGGAAGTAGATTTTTGAAACCAAGTACTAAAAAGCTACTTATTTTATTCACAATTATGGTAAGGTAAGTAATGGTACATTATAGGTATTGTACTATGACATGAATGAATTCTTAAAAACTCATGTGTAATGTAAACCCATGTAAAGCAAAGCAAGGTGTTTTTTGTTTGTTCGTTTGTCTTGCCAGTAAGAAAACAAACTTAATGTCATCATTCTTCATTCAAATGAATCATCATATGAGATTTTGGGTTATCTGGTTTTTGCTGCTTAGCTGGTTACTGTCAAATACCCAAGGACAATTCTCATTAGAGCTGTACAGTTTCACATAAAGATAGTTTTCATTTAAAATACAATTAACAACATATATACATGTATATTAAAATATAATGTGACCATATTCAAACTAGTAAGAGATATTCAACTGCAAAACTGAAAAAGTAGCCACTAGGAAGAAGATATAGAAGAAAAACATTTAATTTATGGTCATACATTTGTTGAACAATTAAGATAACTACCACTGATATATTCAGACCAACTAATATCAGAAAGAACATGTGAAATGCCAAGAAGATCTCCTACAGTTAAATGTGTTTTAAGAAGAGAGAAAAAAAATGAGCTAAACTGACAAAATGAAAATCACCTAACATGGGACTAGTAATTTATTTAAAAGTTACATCCTTGATTTTCTTCTGAGACCAAATATTTATTTATTTATTTAATATCTATAGTTTTTAAACCAAGGGCATGAGATAGACCAGATCGAGACTCTGTTCTCACTGAAAAGTATTACTAGAAACATAATAAAGTTGAATTTTAGGTATTTTCCTTTTAAAGAAAGCAAAAAATACATTGTTTATATCTGTAACATAATCTAGTAATTTACTTTTATTTATAGCATAAAGTGTTTTAGAAAAAGTTTACTCTTTTCAGTGTTCAAAATTAATTGAGAATTGTTTTCCAAACCTAGGAATTAAAATAGCAATGCAAAGTAAAAGGTTAATGTTGCAGAGCTATAGCTTAAATCGATTTTTAACGAATGTATAAAAATACCTACATTTGAAAGTTTTACATTTTTGTTATTTTGCAATGATAGGCTTACTTTTTCTAAAGTTAAGACATATAATCTTTTAAATTCAATATAAAACTATTCAAATAATCACAACAGAATTTTCCAAATCAGGAAATATATTTATATTCACAGGATAACTCTCATAGTGCTCAAGAATTACAATCCAGAAAGGACTACACAGTCTCCCTGAAACAAATAATTTCTTTTTGCCACCTTCATTCCTTGTCATCAATCTTTATTTCACATAATTTACATGAAAACATTTTCACAATCTGACAGGTAGATGTCTTTTTTCCTTCAGAGCTCATCAAGTAAACTTACTCTGTCTTCTTAGGACACTTTTTTTTAATGTTATCTGAAGCATCAGATGTAGGTTTTGAGGCTCATGAACCAGTGCTGTCGGAAGACGAGTTTGTTTCCCTTTTCTTTTCACATAATGAAAACTGTTTATGCCAGCCAAACAGCATGTAGCAACATATCCTCAAAAGGAGCAAAGTCGCAGTAGAAGCCTCTGTGATCATCATGGTCGTCTTTGAGGCCGTAACACAGATATTATAAAGGAACATAAGATTATGCTTTGACGTTGCTAGATGCCTGGTGGGTTGCAGCAAGGATATCTAACCTCAGCAGGGTCACCTCGGAAGGGCAGTACATTTTCAGCCATTCCTCACCTTCCGGCTTCCAATCTCCTTTTACCTGCTACACAGAAATTCGTGACCATGGTACCGCCCGCACATCCAGTCCATGCAGGAGCTCTCATGACCACCCAGCCACTTCTTTCATAGCTATTAGCATGTGTGACGTCAACTACTATGTTCCAAGTTCTGGTCCCTTCCTTCATTCTCTCAGTGACAAGTTCAACAGGTAGGAAAGGATAGCTCTGGGAAACCAGGTCACAGGGGCAAAAAAATATATACTAGACTCAAAATGCCAGGGCTATATTAATGTTGTTTGCAAGAAAACTCAACGGGGGCTCTGCAAGCTGTACACTGGATAAAATTCCTCTGCCAAAGCCATGAAGCACAGCAGTCAGCCTGCTTGAGACAGGACTCTATGCCACTGCCACCATTCCCAGCTGGTGTCTCAGCACGGTCACAGATCCTAGAGCATGGAGGTGTCTGCACAAGTGTCTGTGGACTTGCCAGAGGAGGCCAGAGGCCAGCTCATCCCACAAAGAGTTCATGACAATGGCCCAGCGATGGGTTCCCGGTAAGTTTTTCATAAGAAAATAAAATGAGCATTTTAGGAGGTGTCACTCATGACAGTAAGGGAGATTTATCATATTCCCATAGTCTAATTTGACTGAAACAATTATATCAACTTTGCACCTTACTTAATGTAACATTTTATGTAACTTAACCCCTTTTTTCTGATGTCTTCATCCATAAGATACGGATAATAATGAAACCTATCTCCCAAATTTATGGCAAACAATAAATGTTACCACATTTAAAGTGCTTTGACTCAATACCTCAGAACTGCCTTTATATCTTTAGAGGTGATATAAATTCCATGTACTAGATTAAGAAACAGAGGCTCAAAAATTTGAGCACCAGCCAGGCTCGGTGGCTCAGCCTGTAATCCCGTGCTTTGGGAGGCTGAGGTGAGTGGATTGCCTGGGCAACTTGGTGAGACCTCATCTCTACAATAAATCTAAAAACCAGCCGGGCGTGGTAGCGCATGCCTGTAATTCTGGCTACTCAGAAGGCTGAGGCGGAAGGATTGCCAGAGCCCAGCAGGTCGAGGCTGCGGTGGCCAGGAGTGGCCACTGCATTCCAGTCTGGGTGACAGAGTGAGACTCCAACTCAAAAAAAAAAATTGAGCACCTTAAGATCACATAGCTAACAGGTAGAAGACCAAAAATTAAACCAGGTTTTTCTGAGTCGGTGTTTTCACTATACCACACGCTGAACACAGCAAAGGGCATCTGTGGAACAAGAATGTGTGTGGAGATACCCAAATGCATTTTAAATGACTGATGATGTTTCACCATATTTGCGTGTTGATTGGATCGATTCAATAGAAAGTCGATTTTTGATGATAGAAGAGTAAAGGGTAATTGCAGAGGCAAAGTCTTGTCTTAGGCAAGGAGGATCGGAATCCAGTTCGTAAGCAGGGGTTTTGACTAGAGTTAAGAACACCAAGGTCAGTAGCTACAGGCACAGGTACAGACATAGGCAGATTAATGGGGGTGTGGTGGCTGCTTGAGAAAGTTTTCTTCCAATTGCTTTATTTTTGTAATGGAGAGCAAGGTCAGAAGAAAGGAGAAAGAAGAATTGTTACAGGTGTAAGGAAAGGGCATGAAATATCTATCTCTGAGACTGGGAACATTTTTAGACAGGTGAGATGTGGAAGGATTTCCAGGCAACTTTAAATGCTGGGTAATTGGTCACATTTTTTAAGAGCATAGTTTTGTGTTTTTCCCACTAAAGTCAGCTACCAAAATTCATTTGTGGTATAGACAGATAAGTGGATTTAATCAGGCTTGTGGATTAACCAAGTGGATGTGTCAGGAGAGAAGAGGAAAGGGAGCTGAGGGTACATGCAAGGAAATTGGTGGACTACGGGATCGGCTACAGAAATAACTTGGGTGGGAAGGGATTGAAAGATACAGAGGAGTGCGGAACAGCCACAGGTTTGTAGAATCAGAGGACATGTAATTTAGATCCTGATGAGCTCAAAGGATTGTGGTAGTTATGTAGGAGGAGGGAATAAACTGGTTGTATTTAGAGGGCAGAGTACTGAAATGGAGATGATGGAAGAGGTGCACTGTTAATATTCATGGAACTGGGGACTGGGAAAATGTGGCCAATGAGATCAGGTGGAAAGAGGTCGGTAAACTAGAATATGGTCAAAAAACTATTGAAAGATGATCTACACAGATATCAAAATGACCAAGAATTATAACAAGATTAATATTAACATGATAACATTAAATAAAATTCTAAAGTGTTCGAAATTAGAAGCAGTGATCAGGGGATTTGTGAATGACTACAGTGAAGGAGATTACAACTAAAAACTATGTCATAATTCAAAAGCTATGTCATAATTCGAATTTTGAATCTTGGAGTTTCTCCTTTTTTTTTTTAATCTTTCAAGCATTCAGTGAATACAAATAATTTAGTATGAATAACGATTATTTTCATAACTGAAAACAATGTAAGAAGCTTATTAGATGCTGGAGTCCAGCTCCAGGAGAGAGTCAGGGCTTGCAACGGGGGAATTGGGAAGCGGTGAAAAAGAAAAGACGAAACAACAGGAATCCTCTTCCTGGGGAGAACTTAAGGCTCTGCCAATTTTTATTGAATTTTCACATGCTTATATAGGTTTTCCATCTAGCCCGGCACCCACAAAATGTATCTTATGTTGTCAGCCAGACGCCTACGTATCTCTTTTTCCAGACACAACCAGGTTGACCTTTTGCCCCCCTGCTGACTCCAAGCCATTCATGTTTTTCAATCCAAGAGCAAGAACAAGACAGCAGTTACTACCTCAACCACAGAAGGAGTATTTCTTAAGCATTTGTGAATATCCTGTTTTCCTCTTTAACTTTCTTATATGTATTTACTATTATAGCTATTCACTATTATAGGCCTATAATATCCTTACTTAATAAAGCTAACCCTACGTCTTATTTAATTTACTTACTACTATATATTTATTTCTATTAACCTTATTTCTATCCCTATGTTCTTATATTTTCTTAACTAATACTATTATATATCTCTTATATTACT
>CAUYQG010173157.1:0-21527 GCA_963574415.1 Tarsius wallacei
ATTGTATAAATGCATCTCATTTCTTTTTTTTTTTTTTTGAGTTGGAGTCTCACTGTGTCGCCCAGGCTGGGGTGCAGTAGCACGCTCATAGTCACTGCAGCCTCAACCTGCTGGGCTCCGGCGATCCTTCCACCTCAGCCTTCCAAGTAGCTGGAACTACAGGCGTGCGCTACCATGCCCAGCTAATTTTTGATTTATTGTGGAGACGAGGGCTCACCAAGTTGCCCAGGCGGGTCTTGAACCCGCGGGTTCAGGCAATCCACTCACCTCGGCCTCCCAAGGCATGAGATTACAGGCTGAGCCACCGAGCCCGGCCTATCTCATTTCTTAATAAAGATTTTTGCAATAAAAATACATGAAATAAAATATAAAAAATAATAAATAACCTTAGATTTCAGTGGGAAAATAAATTGCACAGAGTTACTTTAGAGTAGGAGTCCATTTTTAAAAACTCAAAATTTCGATTATATTAATGAGTTCTTGTTTTGTTTGTTTGCTTTGTTTTGTTTTTGAGTTGAAGTCTCACTCTGTCACCCAGGCTGGAGTGCAGTGGCACGCTCACAGCCACTGCAGCCTCGACCTGCTGGACTGAGGTGATCCTTCTGCTTCAGCCTTCCAAGTAGCTGGAACCACAAGGCATGCGCCACCATGCCTGGCTAATTTTTAAAATTTATTGTAGAGACGAGGTCTTGCCATGTTGCTCCGGCTGGTATCAAACCCCTGAGCTCAGACAATCCTTTTGCCTCTGCCTCCCAGACTACATTTCTGAAGAAAAAAATAAAAACTAGGGGTCCTAAATGATTGAAGGTACTCTGAAACCATAAATACATTTCCGCTCCCCACTCCAAGTCCCTAGATCTGTAAAAAGTAAAAAACAATAATTGAAATATGTTTTCCATTAAGGCTGTCATTTAAGTTCCAATTGTTTTATCAGTAGAAAGTTTAAAAAATCTGCCAATAAGGATATGACCACCTAGTACAGACTACCACAAAAACATGAGTCAGTTTTCTTGGAGTATATTTTTATTTATTTGCCTTTTAGCAATAATGGCCAGGCCTTTTCCTGCACAGTAGCTGGCAAAACTCTCTGTATCATTTTCTTCTTCTTTTTATTTTTGAGTTGGAGTCTTACTCTGTCACCCAGGTTGGGGGCAGTGGCACGCTCCCAGCCACCATAGTCTCTACCTGCTGGGCTCAGGCAATTCTTCTGCCTCAGCCTTCCAAGCAGGTGGAACTACAGGTGCTCACTACCACGCCCAGATAATTTTTTGATTTATTGTAGAGATGAGGTCTCGCCAAGCTGCCCAGGCTGGTCTTGAACCCTTAGGCTCAGGCAACCTTCTTGCCTTGCCTCCCAAAGTGCTGGGATTACAGGCTTGAGTCACTGCACCAGGGTATTTTCTTAATGATACTAATTTTTAAAATGGAACACTTAAAAAATTAAAAAGGCTTTATAGTTTTTATCACAATGATAAGGTTGATAAGAAGCAGTTCAAAGAATCAAAGGTCAGGCTTGGTGGCTCAGCCTGTAATCCCAGCACTTTGGGAGGCCGAGGCAAGTGAATTGCCTGAGCCTGCGGGTTCAAGACCAGACAGGGAAACTTGGTGAGACCGTGTCTCTACGATAAATCAAACATTAGCCGGGCGTGATAGTGTGCGCCTGTGGTTCTGGATACTTGGAAGGCTGAGGTGGAAGGACCATCAGAACCCATCAGGTCAATACTGGGGTGGCCATGAGCGTGTTACTGCACTCCAGCCTGGGCGATGGAGTGAGACTCCAACTCAAAAACAAACAAAACACACAAACAAATAATCAAAGTATGGGGAGAAGGTTAAAAAAAATCTAAAATCCCAGCCGGGCTCGGTGGCTCAGCCTGTAATCCCGCGCTTTGGGAGGCTGAGGTGAGTGGATTGCCTGAGCCCGGGGGTTCAAGACCCGCCTGGGCAACTTGGCGAGACCTCATTTCTACAATAAAAAAAAAAAAAAAAAAATTAGCTGGGTGTGGTAGCACGCTCCTGTAGTTCCAGCTACTTAGAAGGCTGAGGCAGAAGGATCGCTTGAGCTCAGCAGGTCGAGGCTGCGGTGGCCAGGAGTGTGTCCCTGCATTCCAGTCTGGGTGACAGAGTGAGACTCCAACTCAAAAAAAAAAAAAAAAAATCTAAAATCCCAATTCCAGGCATTAAGGAATATTTGTGTATTCTTAAGCTTGCAGATATCCACCAAATATTTCTCAGAATTGATATATATTTATAGATTCATGGGTGGGTGTGTACATATGTACGTATATATTAGTCATACATGAATGATAATTGTAAACATGCTCATTTGTCATCCCTTCTTTCATTCTGTGTCACAGACATCTATTCATGTGATATCTAAATGTAGTATTATCATTTTTAGTGGCTTCACAGTATTCCTTTTCACAGAAATATGACTTACTTAAATCAATTTTCTGTTTGAAGAACCTTTAGGTAGCCCTTCCCAGCCCCCCAATTTGTGCAACTATTTCCTTAGCGTAGATTCCCTGAGGTGGGATGCCAGGGTGAAGGCTGTGCACATATTACACTTGACAAAATATTGCCAAGCTGCCACTGGGAAGCATATCATTCAGGATTAAGTTCAGCTAAACGTGACAGGATACCCAACAGGGTGGCTTACACAGACAGATGCTTCTGAAAAACAGGAGGTATCCACAGCCCAGAAAACTGGCTCCTACCATTTGGGCTGTCCATCACCTTCAGAATTTGGTTGCTTCTGCATGGTGTGAGACAGCTGCTCAAGTCCTAGCCACTGAATCTGCATTCCAGACCACAGTCAGGAGAAGGAGACAAAAAAGGGCCCAACACTCAAAGATGCTTCTGTGTAGTCACCACTTCTACTGACGTTCCCTTGGCCAGAAGTTGGTCATGTGGCTAGATGTAGCTTCAGGGGAGACTGAGAACTGTAGGTTTTATTTCTCTGAAGCTCATACATTCGACTAAAAGTCAGGTCATCATTTTCCCTAAAGAAAAGGGAAAATGGATACTGGGGCAAAGGACAGTTCCTGCTACAGGAAGAATATACTAATTTACACCCCTGTGAACATCACACAAGAGAAGCCATTTTCCCTGTCTTTACCAACACTTTTTATTTATTCTTTTTTGAGTTAGAGTCTTACTGTGTCACACAGGCTGTAGTGCATTGGCACGTACACAGTCACCGCAGCCTCGACCTGCTGGGCTCCGGCGATCCTTCCGCCTCAGCCTTCCAAGTAGCTGAAACTACAGGCGTGTGGCACCACGCCCGGATAATTTTTTAAAAATTCATTGTAGAGATGAGGCCTCACCATGTTGCCCAGGCTTGTCTCGAACCCGTGGGCTGAGGCAGTCCTCTTACCTCAGCATCCCAAAGAGCTGGGATTACAGGCCTGAGCCACCAATCCCGGCTACCAACACTGTTTTATCAGACTATTCCTACTACAATGCAATTCATTACTTACAGGAAAAATATTTAACTCATCCTCTAATAATCTGTATATCTTATAACAACAATACTAATGATGTACACTTCTACCACAAAGGTAAAAAGAACATGCAAATGTGGGCCCTCTGCCTTGACTTCTAAATTGTTAAAGCTGTCTTTGGCTGACTTCTCTCTTCTCTCTAGGTAATCTCACCCAAATAGCTTTTAGTGCTGCTGTGCAAAACCTATATTGCCACTTGTTTTGTGGGGTTTTTTTGAGTCAGAGTCTCACTCTGTCACCCAGGTTGGAGTGCAGTGGCATGCTCACGGCCACCGCAGCCTTGACCTGCTGGACTGAGGTGATCCTTCTGCTTCAGCCTTCCAAGTAGCTGGAACCACAAGGCATGTGCTACCATGCCTGGCTAATTTTTTAAATTTATTGTAGAGACGAGGTCTTGTAATGTTGCTCAGGCTGGTCTCAAACCTCTGAGCGCAGGTAATCCTCTCGCCTCTGCCTCCCAAAGTGCCAGGATTACAGGAGTGAGCCACCACGCCCAGCCTGTCACTCTTGATTTCCAGAGTCCTACTAAGTTATGCAGCTGCTTACTGTTCACACCCACCTGTGTAATCCTCAGGCATGGCTGAGTATAGTATATACTCAGCTATAAAAAACTGATCTCGTCATCATCCCTTACAAATGTACCTAGTCCTCTTCCTGTATTCCTTAATTCAGTGGCGCTGGTTGAATCATTCTAGACTCTCTTAGGCTCTGTCATCATAAAACATCGACTCCATGACCAAATGTTATTGATTTCACTTCCTTAATATCACTTGATATTTGTTTCATCTCCACAGTACTCTAGAGCATCATGACAAAAATCTCTTAAAAAAATTCTCTGCCTCCACGCTTGAAACAATCCAGGCTATCTGCAACACAGCAGCCAAAGCTGCCAAAGGCCTCATACTAAGATACTCATGTGACTGTGATCACTTTTGCCTGTGGCCAAAATCTTTGGGATGGCATAGGAGGCCCAGGAGTGACCCCTGGTCACCTCTTCTTTAGCATCATCTCCTGACTGTGCCCCATATTTCAGCACATCACCTGTACTTCCACAACTATAGTATCACAATTCAGTGACTGCTAAAATGAATCCCTCCTGCCTAGAATTGTTCCTGCTTTCCACTTCTTTCCCTGGAAAATATCTATTCCATTTATTTGAGATTCACCTCCTACAGCCACATCCTGCATAAAACCCTTCCGGACCCATTTCCTTGCTTTGTGCCATTTTTGTGCTCCGCTTGCTTTTAAAATACTGTAGCAGTCCAGGAACGGTGACTCACATTTGTAATCCCGTCACTTTGGAAGGCAAAGGCAGAAGGAGGATTCCTTGAGGCCAGGAATTGGAGACCAGCCTGGCTAACATAGCAAGACCTTGTCTCTACAAAAAAAATTAAAAAACAATAAAATAAAATATTACAGAAAATAGGAGGCTGGGAGCAGTGGCTCATGCCTATAATCCCAGCACTTTGGGAGGCCGAGGTGGGAGAATTGCCTGAGCCCATGGGTTTGAGACCAGCCTGGGCAATTTGGCAAGATCTCATCTCTACAATGAATCAAAAAATTAGCCAAGCGTGGTAGTGCGTGCCTATAGTTCCAGCTACTTGGAAGGCTGAGGTGGAAAAATCGCCTGAACCCAGCAGGTCTAGGCTGTGATGGCCATGAGCGTGCCATTGCACCCCAGCTTGGGCGACAGAGTGAGCTCTAACTCAAAAAAAAAAAAGGAATAATATTTATTACTTCAACAAATATTTACTGGGTTCCTACTGTGCTCAGCATTATGCTAAGATCTGGATTCAGGACCATTCATGAGCTGAACATAGTCCTTAGGCTCTTAAGGCCTTTAATCTACATAGCTTATATTAGTAAAGGCTAATTTCCATTTACCACTATTGTTTGCCAGAAAAGAAATTCTCTCTCCCCTATCAGTGTTTATGAAATGCTAAGAAACTGAAGTCTCCTGTTGCTGATCATGTCAAGAGGAATTTTCTTCAGTGTCTTGCTGCTTATTCAAATGTTTATATATTTTTGCTTTCATGACTTCATGTTGTCAGCTGCCACCATCCAGAGGCACTTGGATGTTTAAGATAACAAATTTGGGGTAATCTTTATTTGACCTATTATTTCCTAAGCTTTATTCTTAAACTCACCCCTGGAAAAGGCCAGGTTAAGGAGATTCCTGGCAGAGATAAAGGCAGATTGAGAACAGAATAAATGACTAAGTAATGAGTAGGAGCCAGGTGCAGTGACTCATGCCTGTAATCCCAGCACTTTGGGAAGCCAAGGCAAGAGGGTCGCCTGAGCCCATGGGTTCGAGATCAGCCTGGGCAACTTGGTGAGACCTTGTCTCTACAATAAATCAAAAAATTAGCTGGGTGTGGTAGCACGTACCTGTAGTTCCAGCTACTTGGAAAACTGAGGCAGAAGGATTGCCTGAGCCCAGCAGGTTGAGGCAGCGGATTGCCACTATACCCCAACCTGGGTGACAGAGACTCCAACTGAAAAACAAGAGGAAAAAAAAAAAAAAAGATTAGGGACAGGGCAATCCAAGTAGAGGAGTAGCAAAAGCAAAGAGGTGATACTGGGTGAATGCAAGAGCAAAGCTGATGTTCACTAGGGGACGGAACTCCCCCCATAGGCAAAGCTGCAGAGACTTAGTTCACAGCACACCTCAGACCTGGCTGTGTCCAGCAGGATCATACATGTCCCATGGAAGAGAAGTTCTAAGGCCTCAGGCAGCTGCTTCAGCTTTCTTCCCTCCCCCAATTCCCCAGGGTGCACTGCAAAATTTTTATTCCAGTTGCACTTCCTTTTCATCTTCCCAATTCTCATTCCCAGTTTCTTTTTTTAATGTCTATTCCAAACAAAAATATTCCTGAACTGAAAAAAATCTTAAGGATAGAGAAGACATGCAGAAGGAAATCCAGGTACATTACATTTTGCACAAATTAAGGGGAAACTTGTGATTCAGAGCAGAGGGTCAGAGTGCATTCCAGACAGATAGCTATTATTCATAACCATCATGCTGGTACTGGTAGTATTTGGCTAGGAATGCCTTCCAAAGTCTCCTTTATATTGCGGTCTTCCTGCACCCTTCCCACAGCCTACTCCCAATTTGTGGCTTTGCCAATATTGCTCACTGCTTCGCATCTCAAACAGAACAGTCATAAACCACATTCACCTTAATTTTTTTCCTCAATTAGTTTTCTCTTTTAAAAAAATCAAAGATCTTTAGTTGTCTAAACTTATTTTAAACTGTAGCTCACAGATGCCTAAATCCTTAGTTTCTTTTCTGACTAAGCCTAACTACATTTTTTATTATTTTTACACTTGAAAATACTAGTTTTGGGCTGGCTGTGGTGGCTCAAGCCTGTAATCCCATCACTTTGGGAGGCAGAGGCGAGACCAGCCTGTACAACATGACGAGACCTCATCTCTACAATAAATCAAAAAATTAGCCAGATGTGGTGCCTGTAGTTCCAACTACTTGGAAGGCTGAGGTGGAAGGATCACCTGAGCATAGTAGGTCGAGGTAGTGGTGAGCTGTGATGGTGCCACTGCACTCCAGGCTGGGCGACAGAGGTAGATCCCAATTCAAAAGGACAAATAAAAGAAAATTATAATAAAAATAAAAGGCTATTTTTCTGTTTCTGTTTTTGTTGTTATAACCATAGCCACTGTGATTTATGAACTCCAAACTTTAAATAACCTTGCCTTGCACAGCCTTATTTATAGTGGAAAGGCTGAGCTTCACATTGCCTGTCTTACAGCCCTGTCTCTAGGGTTGAATCTCCTTGAGTACACTGTTCTGCAAGTGTACTGGTCTACAACTCTAGTCATTGCTGATTGGACTAGAGTGGCAAACTGACCTGGACCAGTTAAGGCATTTTCAGTTGTAGGTGGAAAACCCTTTCAATGTGGTTTGAGCAAAAAAGAGGACCGTGTTGACTTACATAATGGTAAAGCCTCGCTGGCTCAAGGCTCAAACAATGGCAGAGACCCGATCTCCCTTTCACCTTTTGGCTCCTCCCCCTTCACTCAGCTGCATCCGCAGGTAAGTTGTCCCTAGTGGCGACAAGATGGCTGCTAGACCCTGGCTCACATCACAACAGTGCCAAGTTCAGGAATCAAGGAAGTGCACCTTTCTCAAACATGTCAGCATTTAATTGGCTTGGACTGCGTAGTGGGCCCATCTCTGAATCACTATAAATGTTGAGGATGTTGAGTCCATATGAGAATATTCGGACCACGTGGAACAAGGGTAAGGGAAGCATGAGTTTCCTGTAGAAAATCAGGGCACTGGTACCAGAAGAAGGGAGACAGAGGCTAGTGGTAAAAACATCAGCTCCTACCACATGATCCAAGGATAGGCAACAGACAGGTCTGACTGTGGCCAATGAGTAGGACTGGTGGCATGAGTGGCTGAATGAAAACATCAGATTCTCTCTCTGGAGGAAATGGAACTTGAGGCACAAAACTGAGTCTTTAGTAGCATACAGACCCAGAAACACTGTGGGAGATGGTGTGGCCAAAGCCTGCAAAGAGGTCCTGGTACACTTCTGCTGCTAAGCACACTCAGGCTACAGCGGTTCTGGATCCCTGGTCCTGGGGACCCTGGGAGCTGCTAGTCTTCTTTTTTTTTTTTTGAGTTGGGGTCTTGCTGTGTCATCCAGGCTGGAGTGCAGTGGTATGATCATGACTCAACACAGCCTCAAATTCCTGGGCTAAAGTGATCCTCTTGCCTTAGCCTCCCAAGTAGCTAGCTGGGACTACAAGTATGTGCCACTACACTCAGCTAAGTTTTTATTATTGTTATTATTGGTAGAGATGAGGTCTTGCCATGTTGCCCAATCTGGTCTAGAACTCCACCTTGACCTCCCAATGTGCTGGGATTATAGGTGTGAGCCACTACACCTGCCTGACTAGTCCTCAATTCTGTGAAGCTTGGCTTAGCTGCCACAATTCCTGATCATGGTGATGCCCATGAATTTCTCATCATAGAGACCCACTGTACCAGATAACTGGGATGAGAAACCAAAAGGTCCTAACCAACACTTTTCATACAGGGAGGGTAAACAAACAAGAAGGAAAAGAAATGAAAGGGAACAGAAAGAAATAAATGAAGAGAAAAAGAAAGGCTGGGAAAAAAAAGAAGGTGGTACACAGTGGAATGGTGGAGTGCACTACCATGTCAGGTCTTCTTAGGAGCTTCAGCATTGGTGGGCTGTGGGCACTCACTGCCTCCTATTATCCATTTCACCCCTCACCCCTGATTTGATTTCTAAGCAGCCAAATAAAGAGGCTCATCCCTACCTCCCTTCAAGGAAACTTTCTGAGGTTGTGAATTCTTAGTTAAGGTCACACCTAGCAGACCAGAGAGGTTGAGATATGCAGTATTTTACTCGGGAGGATTAAGCCCAACTAAGAGTTGAGTGCTCTACTAAAGGGTGATAATGGTTGTAAAAAAGGCAACCTTCAGCCTCACCTAGAGTAATACTTTCCCTCCTCTGTCTCCCCTAACTCATTGTCATGTTTCTTTGAGTGTATTTTTTCTGCTCCTCTCTTGGTCAGCAGTTTGTATAAGTTTCAGAATGGCCACTTCAAGCTTCCTCTGTGCCTTTCTATTTCAGTTCCTTGAGGCAAATTCCTGCAACTATATCCTTCTGAGTCTCTAAGTCCCAGTTTTCAAGAGAGCTCACACCTGTAATCCCAGCACTTTGGGAGAGAGAGGCGAGAGGATTGCCTGAGCCCAGGAGTTCGAGACCAGCCTGGGCAACTTGGTGAGACCCTGTCTCGACAATAAATAACAAAATTAGCTGAGCGTGGTGGCATGCACCTGTAGTCCAAGCTACTCAGGAGGCTGAGGCGGAAAGATCACCTGAGCCCAGCAGGTTGAGGCTGCAGTGGCAGTGAGTGTGCCACTGCACTCCAGCCTGGGCGACAGTGAGACTCTGACTCAAAAAAAAAAAAAGAAAGAAAGAAAGAAAGAAAGAAAGAGAAACAGTTCCTCTTTTCACACTTGGCTACACAAGTCTTGTGGCTGCTGGTCAGTGACTTCATTGCACTAGAGTCAGGTGACCACCCTTGGTCCAGTAAACTGTGGCAAGGAATAGGTAAAGGGATCATACCAGATGGTGATTTATCTCAGTTAGAGGCTTGGACAAGGTGTGAAATGACAGACATATCTAGGCAACTCTATTTTCCCACTGATATATTCAAGTGAATCAAGTAGGTGGGCCACAAATAGCTTCACATACTGTACTAGTTTCTCAGGACTGTCATAACAATAAGTTTATTGTGTCACAGTTCTGGAGGCTAGATGTCCAAAGTCGTGGTGTTGGTAAAGCCATGCTCCTTCCTTCTGAAGGGGAATCCTTCTCTGTCTCCTTAGCTTCTGGTGATTTGCCAACAATCTTTGGCATTCCTCGCTGCATCCCTCCAATCTCTACCTTCATTATCACATGGCCTTCTGTGTGTGCCTTTATTTAAGGACACCAGTAATACTAAATTAGGGCCCACCCTATTCCAGTAGGACCTCATTTTAACTAATCACATCTGCAATGACTCTGTTTCCAATAATTTTTTTTTGAGTCCAAGTCTCACTCTATCACCCTGGCTGGAGTGCTGTGGCATGGTCACGGCTCACTGAAGCCTCGAACTCCTGGGCTTGGGTGATCCTTCTTCCTCAGCCTCCTGAGTAGCTGGGGCTATAGGCTTGTGCCACCATGCCTGGCTAATGTTAAAAAAATGTTTTGTAGAGGCAAGGTCTCACCACGTTGCCTAGGTTGGTCTTCTGAGCTCAAGTAATCCTCCTACCTTGGCATCCCAAAATGCTGAGATTACAGGCATAGCTACCTAGCCTGTTTCTAAATAAGGTCACAGTCTGAGGTACAGGAGGTTAGGACTTCAACATACCTTTTTTGGGGGGGGCATAAAATTCAACCCATAACACATATGTACATGTGCTGTTGCCTATTTTCCTACAAATCAGATATACATCTAAACATTACAGCAGAGTTACTACTGAATGCATGGTCACTGCAGTAATTACTATGATGTGGATGTGTCTACTATGCCTATATATGTCTTTATATGTCCATAAAATGTTCTTGGTTATTGCATTTATTTATTTTTGTGTTGGAGTCTCACCCTGTCACCCAGGCTACAGTCCAGTGGCACAATCACAGCTCACTGCAGCCTCAAACTCCTGGGTTCAAGTGATACACCTGCTGGGAATATAGGTGCATGCCATCACATCCAGCTAATTTTTTTTTGTAGAAACAGGAGATTGAGGCTGCAGTGAGCTGTGATCACGCCATTGCACTCTAGCCTTGTGACAGAGTGAGACTTGCACTCAAAAAAAGAAAAAAAATCAGTATAGGACAGGCATGGTGGCTCATACCTGTAATCTCAACACTTTGGAAGGCTGAGGTGGGTGGATCACTTGAGGTCAGGGGCTTGAGACCAGATTTGGCAAGATCCCATCTATATAAATAATTAGCTAGGTGTGGTGGTGTGAGCCTGTAGTCCTAGTTACTTGAGAGGCTGAAGTGAGATGATGGCTTGAGCCCAGGAGTTAGAGGCTTCAGTAAGTTGTGATGGCTTGTGCCACTGTACCCCAGCCTGGGCGACAGAGTAAGACCTTGTCTTTAAGAAAGTAAAAAAGTAGGAAAAAAGTCAGTATTTAAAAGTAATATTTAGTAATAATTATTTCATCTATTTACAAGGATTCTTTAGCCGAGCGCAGTGGCTCAAGCCTGTAATCCCAGAACTTTGGGAGTTGGAGGCGAGAGGACTGTCTCAACTCAAGGCTTTGAGACTAGCCTGGGCAACTTGGCGAGACCTTGTCTCTACAATAAATAAAAAAAAATTAGCCAGGCGTGAGAGCGCATGCCTGTAGTTCCAGCTACTTGGAAGGCCGAAGTGGGAGGATCACCTGAGCCCAACAGGTTGAGGCTGCAGTAGCTATGGACGTGCATTACACTCCAGCCTGGGTGACAGAGTGAGCCTCCAACTCAAAATAAATAAAGAAATAAAAGGACTCTTTATTCATAGCTTTAACAAGGTCTAACTGGGAAAAGTTAATTTGACAAAGTAGGTAAAATGCAAAAGCACTAAAAATGTGGCCACTGCCTTGTAGTGCCATTAGAGTGTCTCATCTGGAACCCTGGTAATAGCCACCATGGCTACCATCTTCAGAAGAGGGAGTCCTGGGTAATGAACATGTGGAAAAGAATAACAGAGAAGTTGCAGGTGGCCACTGAGACAGGGTTTGATGTGAAAAGGTCAAAATAGTGGGAACAACTGTTGGAGTCTCTCACTCTTGTTGCCCAGGCTGGAAGAACAGTGGCATGTTCATGGCCACCGCAGCCTCGATCTACTGGACTCAAGTGATCCTTCCACCTCAGTCTTCCAAGTAGCTGCAACTATAGGCACACGTCACCACGCCTGGCTCATTTTTTGATTTATTGTAGAGATGAGGTCTCGCCAAGTTGCCCAGGCTGGTTTTGAACCCTGGTCTCGAACTCATAGGCTCAGGCAATCCTCTCACCTCAGCCTCCCAAAGTGCTGGGATTATAGGCATGAGTCACCATGCCTGGCCCTGGAAACAACTTTTTTTGTGTCAAATGATAATATATTTCTCTTTTAAAAAATGTTGAACAGCCATTTAATACAGTTTTGTGTTGTTTTTTTTTGAGTTGGAGTCTTACTCTGTAGCCCAGGCTGGAGTACAGTGGCATGCTCACAGCCACTGCAGCATCAACTGCTGAGCTCAGGCAAAACTTCCGCCACAAACTTCCAAGTAGCTAGAACTACAGACGTGCACACCATGCCCGGCTAACTTTTTGATTTATTGTGGAGATGAGGTCTCGCCAAGTTGCCCAGGCTGGTTGCAAACCCCTGTCTCTGGCAATCCCCTCACCTCTGCCTCCCAAAGTGCTGAGATTACAGGCATGAGTCTCCGTGTCCAGACATTCAATACAGTTTTAGACAATAGAAAGACTCATCTTGGAACTAAAGAAACTTACCATAATAAAAATGTAAGATAGGGAAGGAAACTATGTCAATAATTTGTATAATTCTTGAAGCATGATTATGGCCAGGCATAGTGGTTCATGTCTGTAATTCCAGCACTATGGGAGGCCAAAGCGGGAGGACTGCTTGAGCCCAGGAGTTCAAGACCAGCCTGGGCAACAGTGAGATCTTGTTTCTACAAAAAAATTTTAAAAAATTAGCCAGGCATGGTGACACACACCTGTAGTTCCAGCTACTTGGAAGGTTGAGGAAGAAGGATTGACTAAGTTCAGGAAGTTGAGGCTGTGGTGAGCTATGATACTGCTACTGCACTCTAGCCTGGGTGACAGAGTGAGACCCCAAGTGAACAAACAAACAAACTTTATGAGGTAGAAAGATTTATGTTTTTGGGGGGGGTAAAACAACTAGCCTCTCTTCCTTCTTCCATACTCACAGCGCCTTTCTCCTCTCCTGTTTCCCACATTGCTGTGGCCAGTCATAGTTCCATATTACAATTTCAATTTCATTTTCCTGTGAAAAAATCCTTGGTGAATCCCTATTACGTAGACTAGCAGTTTTTAAACTCTCAGTTTTTCAAAGCAGAACACTTTTATTAAGAAAAATTCTGTAGATTTTATCTATATTCATTTGTGAATATCTGTATCAATTTATATTTACCTATTGAATAAAAGGGGTACTTTTATTTATTTATATATATGTATTTTTTTGGGACAGGGTCTCACTCTGTCAAAAAGGGATAGTTTATAAAGACAGTTTTTTTTAACCTAAGTTCATATTAACAGTATTTATTTACCTATTTATTTACTGTTAAGGTAATGAGAACAAAATTACTCTGACAGAAAGAGAACTTTGAAATCAGGTCGTGAAATTGTATGAAACTTTTTTTTTCTTTTTTTGACCTGGAGTCTCACTCTATTGCTCAGGCTGGAGTGCAGTGGCAAGATCATGGCTACTGCAGCCTTGACCTGCTGGGCTCAGGCAATCCTCTTGTCTTGACCTCTTAAAGTGCTGAGATTACAGGTATGAGTCACTGTGCTTGGTCTAACAGTATTTATTAATTATGAAGTTAATGAGAATAAAGGAACTACCCTGACAGAAAGAGAACTTTGAAATTAGGCAGTAAAATTAGATGAAAATTGATATTAGTGTTACTCTGCATCAGAAGTCAATTTCTGATTTTATTATAAAACAAAATAAATAAAACCCTGATCCATGCAAATAATCATAAATCTGCTCTCCATATTACATAAAATGTGATCTTGTAAAATCACAAGATCATATTTCACCAACTCTAAAATGTCACTGACTATAAGTCACATCATTTTACATATAGCCTAGAAATAAAACAATGCAAATTAAACTTTGATTTCAGGGATATGAAAGTGTAAAAAAAAAGGGGGGGGTGTCTCACAATCATGGGGATATAATATGTCAGCCACTTCATCTCCTTAAAAATCAACAGTTACTCACCTTCTCTGTATCAGGACAAAGCTCCTGATCATGCTCTTGGAAGCCAGCACAACCCGGCCTCTGCCTCACCACCCTGCTCTCCATAGTCTGGCTGTATCAGCCCTCTAACTGTTCACCCAATCTTCCTGACCTTAGATCGAGGGTCACTTCCTATGAAGAGCTTTTCCTGAACTTCCTGAACAAAAGGTCACATCCTGCCACAATACATCATTGTGCACACAGCACATGGGTGTCTCCTCTTTTTTTGTTGGAAATAGGCTCAGAAGATAAAGAGTGTTTGAGTGTCTCATCTTGATAACACTTATTACCATGGTTGACATTTTAGTTTTGCTTATGTGTTCACTTGATTGGTATCTGTGTCCCCCTCTAGACTGTAAGCTCCATGAGGGCAGAGACTACATACTTGTGTTCCCAACAGTATCCTTGGTGCTTGGCACAGTACGTGGCAGCATACAGGAGGCACTCAACTGTTGTTAAATGAGTGAGTTGAAATCAACCTTTCAAAAGTGAGTCATGCTGCTGATTTTAGAAGACTCTTCAATTCCAAGGATCCAAAAGATCCATAAATGTGAGAATAGTAAAACTTTTGTTTTAGGGTTGAATCACTAACAGTATCTACCAAATTCTTTCCTTATCACAAATACCAAATTCAGAAAAAAGCAATGAAAATTACTTCCTATGTTTTAACATGCTCTCTAGCTTGGCATTATCACAAGGGCGTCAATGTGTTTCTGTGAACTGTCAGTTCCAAGATTTTGTGCTCATTTGGTGTGTCTGAGACTCTCGTGATTTTCAGGCTTACTCTCTGCTCCAATTATACCTGCTTTGTATAGGCACAAATCCAAAGGGCTGGTCAGAGTTCAGCTTTCCCAAACAATGAAACATTTATAAGAAATTGTACTGTATTCACGGTGATGACTGGATGCTTTCCTCTGTGGCCTGCATCAAAACATGTTCATTCATATTTTGGAATCACACATTAAGGCATTAAAATGTGGCATACAACACATTTCCGGTTGCAGGTATTTCTATGTATTACATTTTTAAAACTAATTAAAAATATTTCCAAAGAAGATGCTTGAATTAAAATGCTTGTGAAAACTCAGAAGCACATGTATTTGCAAAACCAAAGAATAATTTAAAAACCACTGACTGGCCAAATTAAGCCTTTTTTTTCTTTTGAGACAAGGTCTTGCTTTGTAGCATAGGTTGGAGAGTACAATGGCATCATGATCATAGCTCACTGCAGCCTGGAATTCCTGGCCTCAAGCAATCTTCCCGCCTCAGTCAAAATGAGTCTTAAGTCTTGATTTACCAGGTATTTCCTGAACTACTCCTTGGCTACTCCTCAGGGGTCCTGACACCCAGCTAGCTTTATGTCAGACAATATAGTACATTACTTATCACTTGCACCAGATCGAGCCCTGTGTGCACACATCTTTGCTTTTCTTGGTTTGTTCCTCTGCCCACCTCTTCTTTGTTTTCAGTCTCAGCTCACACCTTGTCCTTATAAAATCGTCTCTGATCACTGCCCTGGCTGCCAATTCAGGATTTCCTCTAATACTCTCACCAGACTTGGCTCACAATGCCACTGTAGAAAACACCTTGCTGTAATCTGTTTGTCCCACCGCTAGACTGCAAGCTTCTTGAGGGAAAGAGCTTCACCGTTGTATTACTGGTGTGGTCTGAAACTTGGTGTGCAGCCAATACTTAACAAAGTCCTTTCTCTCAGAGTCTGCTGACCTGGATAGTCTCAATTTTTTGTCAGTGGAAATATCAGTAATTTTTGGTTTTAAATTATATTTCCTTAATCACTAGTAAGGTTAAGCATCTTTTACTATAATTATTAGTCATGTATACTTCTTCGGGTAACTTGCCTTTTTCCCATGAGGCTATTTATTAATTTATAAGATTACCGAGTATATTAACTTTTTGCCTGCTACATATATGGCCAAAACATAATATTAATTTTGTTTTAGGTATCAATTGCAAAACAAAATTGTATTCATTTACTTATGTATGTATGCATGCATGTATTTATTTGAGTTACTCTGTCGACTAGGCTGGAGTGCAGTGGCATGCTGCTCACGGCCAGTGCAGCCTCAACTTGCTGGGCTCCGATGATCCTTTCACCTTAGCCTTCCAAGTAGCTGGAACTACAGGCATGTGTTACCACACCCGGCTAATTTTTGCATTTATTGTAGAAATGAGGTCTCACCAAGTTGCCTAGGTTGGTCTCGAACCCGTGGACTCAGGCAATCCTCTCACCTCGGTCTTCCAAAGTGCAGGGATTATAGGCATGAACCAACATGCCAGGCTATTTATTTATTTATTTAAGTCAGAGTCTCATTCTGTTGCCGAGGATGGAGTGTAGTAGTGGCACACTCACAGCCACCGCAGCCTCGACCTGCTGGGCCCCGTTGATTCTTCCCCTTCAGCCTTCCAAGTAGCTGGAACCACAGAGTACATTCCACCACACCCGGTGATTTTTTTGATTTATTGTAGACACAAGGTCTCGTCAAGGTGCCCAGACTGGTCTTGAACCTGTGGGCTCAGGCAATCCTCTCGCCCTTGTCTCCCAAAGTGATGGGATTACAGGTGTGTGCCACCATGCCTGGCTACAAAATTTTATTTTAAATGTACTTGATGTGTCATTCTTTTCCTATAAGGCTTCCAGAGTTGGAGTCTTGCTTACGTGGGCCTTTTACATCTCAGGATTAAAACAATATTCTTTTATTTTCTTATGGTACTTTCACAGTGTCTATTTGTGTGTACAACACTCAACTTTTCAACTGACATTCATATTTTTAAAGACAGAGTATGAAATAGGGGTTTTGTTAATTTTGTTCTATTTTGTGACAATTTTGATAGCCAGATATCACAATAATTATTATAATTATTATATTTTTTGAGTTGGAGTCTTACTCTGTCGCCCAGGCTGGAGTGCAGTGGCACGCTCACGGCCACTGCAGCCTTGACCTGCTGGGCAGGTGCCTATAGTTTCAGCTACTTGGAAGGCTGAGGCAGAAGGATCTCCTGAGCCCAGCAGGTTGAGGCTGAGGTGGCCATGAGCGTGCCACTGCACTCCAGCCTGGGTGACAGAGTGAGACTTCAACTCAAAAAGAAGAAATACACACACACACACACACACACACACACACACACACACAGAGGTTTCATGATCAAATAAGATTTGCTCATTCCTGGCTAATTTTTTTTTTTGATTTATTGTAGAGATGAGGTCTCACCCAGTTGCCCAGGCTGTTCTTGAACCCCTGTGCTTAGGCAATTCTCTCTCCTCAGCTTCCCAAAGTGCTGGGATTACAGACTTGAGCCACCATGGCCTTTTTTTTTTTTTTTTTTTAAAGAGACAAGGTTTCACTATTTTGCCCAGGCTGAACTCCAACTCCAGGGCTCAAGCAATCCTGTCTCAGCCTTCCCAGCAGCTGGGACTACGGGAGTGTACCACTTCACCTGGCTCATGACACTTCTATGTATTGACAAATACTGGTCTAGAGTTCTTTTTACATACATCTGGTTCTCAACATACAAGTGTTGAGAATTGTTCACTTTATTTTATTTTATTTTATTTTTGAGTTGGAGTTTCTGTCACCCAGGCTGGAGTGTAGTAGCACGTTCACGGCCACCGCAACCTTGACCTTCTGGGCTCCCATGATCCTTCTACCTCAGCCTTCCAAGTAGCTGGAACTATAGGTGTGCACCACCACACCTGGCTAATGTTTTGATTTATTGTAGAAACCAGGTCTCACCAAGTTGCCCAGGCTGGTCTTGAACCCCTGGACTCAGGCAATCCTCTCACCTTAGCCTGCCAAAGTGCTGGAATTATAGGTGTGAGCTACTGCACCTGGTGCAAACTCAACTTTAATTATAAAAAAAACCAGTGCTTTTTTTTTTTTTCCCCCTGAGCTGGAATAAACCTTAGCTATGTCTTAGACTAGTAACCTTATTATGTTGATGATGCAATTAGGGCTCAAACAAATTAAGTGCCTTGCCCCAGGTCAAGAGCATGCAGACTAGCAGGAAGAATTAAAGGATCCATGAATCAGTGACTCCCAATTAAGTGCTCTACTGCCCCATATAATTATAAAACAAATCTGTGTCAATGTAGGGTGAGACTAAATTAACTGCCCAGATTGAGTAGGCACTCACAGGTGCTGAATGAACAATTTACCTGGAAAAAAATGTGACTGGATCTACATCAGTTGTCATGCAACTTTACAATGAAAAGTCAGAAGCCATTTAATGACTGGATTATAATATGACAAAGCACTATTGTTATTTTTAAGAGTTTAATAACTTTCCTTGTATAATTTCATTCCTCTCCTCCCAAAAGTGCCATATGCCACTTAAGAAGTTTTTTTAAAAATTTTAAATTTCTGATTAAAAGTGATTTCACAATTCTAATTGAGTACATCCTGGAGTGTCACAAGGTTGGGAGTCATTTTTCTAAAATGTGTCAGACATGAGGAATAAAAGAATAATGCAATTTATTATTATAAACACCTGGCCTAACCTGTAAGTCAGGGAAGGGTATGTTTACTGCACTTGCTGCTGTCAGGAGGATGAGGTGAAAAAGTAAATGATGGCAGGAGGGTAAACAAAAACACACCTTGATGAAGACTCAAGCAGAGTTGGGCTGAGGCTCTCAGATGCCCTAAAGAAGAGGAAAAGCATCTTTTAAGGGCAGAGGGAAGAATGAGGGACTTTGAGAGACAGCAAAAAGAGGAGTGTAAATCAAGACATAAACAATGAGGGAGAGGAAAATAAATGAGCACAAGTATTATACTGTCTTTTGGACTTCAAAAGGAGCAGCAGTTGCCCTGTGTGGAAACATTTCAGCTGTGGCTGGTGGCCAGTGGGCAGAATGGGCATGGAAATCTGCAGAAATCTGCAGAAACATTCACCTCTGGCAGTGGGCAACATTCCCTAGGGACATGGAGCAAATAAGCACAAGCAAAAGAAGAGGATACATTTCCTCTCCTCTGCTTTGTTTCCTTTATGTTTATGGCTCTTGGGGAATTTGTGGGGAAGTGTAGGGAGCCTGGAGCAGAGCATGATTTAGGGACTCCTCAGGGAAAATACCCTACTGATATCAAGCTGATTACTGCATCCAGCTCCCAAAATGCACAGTCTGGTGTTCATTTACGATGATTTCCATTTACTTGAGAAATTCTGTTCTTTAAGTTTTACTTTGTGTCAAATAAATCTATTCAGTGGACCCTGTTGCCTTATTTACTTTCCACATCTCTCTTTTTTTTTTTTAGCTCATTAGTATTCATTTCACACCAATGAAGGCGAAGAGCAATCCTTTAGTTTCTCAAAAGTAATTCTTATCTATATCAAAAAAATTAAAAAGTCAGGAATTTTTAGACATTAAAACCTCCATAAAGTTTTCCAAGTAATTATTAACTCATTTAATCTATTCCGAATTTGTAGAATTAGAATTATTTTCCCCCCTCAAAGAGAGCAGGAGTTTGTGACACAATAGCCATCAATACTGCCTCAAAAGCCAATGTGGGACATGGCTCAAAGGTGACACTGGTTAAACAGGGAGAGTGCAGGCATGGCAACATCTCACAGAAAGACTTATCCACTTACACCTTAATTTTTGGGTATGGGGGCCGGGGATCTCACTCCCTGGCCTAGGCTGTAGGGCAGTGGCACAATCATGGTTTCCCACAACCCAGAACTCCTGGGCTCAGGTGATCCTTCTGCCTCAGCCTCCCAAGTAGCTGGGACTACAGGCAAGAGCCACCACATCCAGCTTATTTTTTGATTTTTTGTAGAGATAAGGTCTTGCTATGTTGCCCAGGTTGGTCTCAAATTCCTGGGCTCAAGCAATCCTCCCACCTCGGCCTCCCAAAGTGCTGGGATTACAAGCATAAGCCTCATTTGAATTCTTTATTGCTTTTCTCTGATTATAAAAATAAATGCTACTTGTAGAAAATGGAAGTTTTTCAGAAATATGAATGCAGAGAGTGAAAACAATCCATAACTCCATCCCTAAGAGTAAATCAATCATCCCAGCTTTCTCTTGGATTATTATGTAAAACACTTCACTAATATTTATTTAAAACAGCTAAAAAAAAATGGGGGGGTAGGGATCTTGCTATGTTTAACCCAGCAACTTGCTTTTCTTGCTAAAGATCTTATTTGGTCTACTGAGTAAACAGAGATCTACCACACTGTTTTTAAAAGGTTGGATAGTATTATACGGTATGAATGAATCACAGTTTAACCACATTTCCACTCATGGAAAGATGTTTTTATAATTATTTTACTTTGGTGAGTAGTCTTGCTCACATATCCTCGTGCACATGTGATAGCATTTTCAAATATAAAAATCCTAGAAATGGATTTGCTGGGTCAAAGCATGCATGCATGAAATTTTTATTAGGCAGCATTTAAATTTTAAATCTTTAAAATTGGTCTGTAATTTGAAATGGTACTAGCTCAATTCTTTGTGGTCTCTCACACAGTCATCACCAAGTGTCTTCCTTTGTCAGAAGACACTTTCCTGTCACAGGATGGTATTCGACCTCAGGTGTTTTCAGTTTGTCAGTGCCATGACTGACTCTAAAGCATTTCAAAAATAATTGCCATTTGAGGGAGATGGAATGAGCTTTTTTTTCTTTTCTTTTTTTTTGAGTTGGAGTCTCACTCTGTCCCGGCTACCGCAGTCTCGATCTGCTGGGCTCCCGCGATCCTTCCACCTCAACTACCACCCCCGGCTAATTTCTGATTTATTGCAGAGATGAGGGCTCGCCAAGTTGCCTGGGCGGGTCTCGAACCCACGGGCTCAGGCAATCCACTCACCTCGGCCTCCCAAAGTGCTGGGATTACAGGCTGAGCCACCGAGCCCGGCCCTTTTTTATTTTCAAATGACATTATCTTCAGATATCTTTTTGGAGTTTTGAGTACGATTTAGTAAAACAGAGAAAACTAATCTACTGCCAATTCTTCTTGCTTCTTTCACCTGCTGGAGTGACTATAACATGTTGATGCTTTGGGGATAATCACCTAGGTTATTATTATTAGTGACAAGAGGCCATAACTGTCAATTCTCATCTACCTAACAAATGCTTACCGTTTCTAATGCTTTTCTAATACTTGTCACATTAAAGCTAAGTCTACTCATCTGGCCACCTTAAGCAACATTTCCATTTGAGAGGGCAAAGAAGACAGAATTTCAAGAGTATAATATTAGTAATGGTATCCTCCTGGACTACTTAGTCCAAAGTGATTTTTTGCTTCTTCTGGACTCAGAATTTTTTTTTTTTTTTTTTTGAGTAGGAGTCTCACTCTGTTGCCTAGGCTGGAGTACAGCGGCATGCTCACGGTCACCACAGCCTCAGCATTCCACCTCAGTCTTCCAAGGAGCTGGAACCACAAGAGGACATCACCACACCCAGTTAATTTTGTAAAAAATTTATTGTAGCCGGGCTCGGTGGCTCAGCCTGTAATCCCACGCCCTTTGGGAGGCTGAGGTGAGTAGACTGC
>CAUYQG010173160.1:0-22150 GCA_963574415.1 Tarsius wallacei
CTGGATCCTGAGGTTAGTTCCCTCTGGTGATTCCTGGCAAGTTTCAGGCTTCCTTGTCTGGGGGGAGGACTTCCATGAGAGATGGAACAGAGAAGGGAGACTTTTAGGGTCCACTGCGGCCGTGAAGGCCGAGGTGGGGTGTGCTCTCTCTTGCCAAGGGGCCGGAGGGGCTGGATCCTGAGGTAAGTTCCCTCCGATGATCCCTGGCAAGTTTCAGGCATTCTTGTTTGGGGGAGGGGACTTACCTATCCAATGATTGCTGGTGGATGCGGCTCAGGCGTTCAAGAGGGTGGGGAAGGTCCGGGAGGGCTGGAGTAGTCACCAGCGTCAAATCAGGGTCTCGCCCAAGGGCGAGAGAGACTTGCACAGGGGCGAGAGAAACCCGATCCGAATTTACAAGGAACTTTCATGGAACTCTCATCTCCAGAAATCTTCACCTTCAGTGCCTATCTCTGGGCCCTGTTCTGGCTAGTTCTGTGCCCTTCCCCCACCTCACCCCACAATGTCCACATCCAGCAGGAAGCAGCCAGAAAGAGTAACGACACCCCTCTCCCAAATAAACATAAAATGTGGGTATGAAGGGCGGATGGTAAAGTCATTAGGCCCCCCCCCCAAGATGGCGCTGAACACTACAGGGACACACAAAAACAACAAAGGCCCTAAGTTTCAGCTTCCCCTTGTACAGTTTCCCAAGCGCGCGAAGTTCAAACCTGCGAGCCAACAATCTCCTCCTATGACAAATCAGCCCTGTTGTACCCTTCAATAGTAATGTAACACAACTTTGGCCCAGTCTATTTCCACTCTGCTCTACCCAATAGAAAGCTAGCACGACCTTTTCCTGCCCTCACTAAACTAATAAATACAGCTCTCTCCCTGCATAACTCTCTCTCTCTCTCCCTCTAGCTCCCGCCGGCTATAGACCCTTTCAGTAGCCACCACTTTAATAAATCTCTTGGTCCCCAACGGGTGTGGAGTTGTTACTGGTGCCCAAGTTCTTTCAGATAGGAAGACCAGTTATCCTAGCTGTGTTTCTGACTTTAATAAGGAGATTCTTGTGATTTCCCATCAACTTTGAGTTGACAAACTAATTAGCATTAAATAATGTTTAAAAATAACTATCGATTCCTATAGTATTCAGCCAATATACAATAAAGTAAAGATATTTAATACTATCAAATGCCCCCATATGTGAAGATCACCACATGGTTTCCACCCAGTGTGATAAAAAATGTGTTTCAATACTTAGCCATCATTTCCGTCCCAAATCACTTTGTGCATATTATTTTAAATGTGGGATTGAATTGTATTTGCTCTCATCATTACTGATAAGGTGATATTGCATCTTTCTTGTACTATTAAGTGTAATCTGAGATTTTATTTTTATTTTTTTAACTTATTTTACATTTTGTTAAAAGAAAATAGAGATTTTTGGGGGAGTTACTCTAGATAGCTTAAGTAACACTGGAATGTTCTGATCTATACAATTTGTATTATTATCTTGTGAGCTTACCTGGGCCTGGAGCATTTTGTTAGGCAGCTCCTCCACAAATTTCTATATATTTTAAAATACAAAATTGTGTTTTTGTTTTCTATTTATCTTGGTGAAGTATATTTTCCTAGAGCTACCTATTTCATCTAGATATTCAAGTTTCTTGGCAAATAATTCAGCAAAGTAATCTCATGACTTTTTGCAAATTTCTCTGTTCTGATGGTTATGGTTTACTTATTATTTCTTATGTATATTTGTGTTTTATACCACAATACAGTCTCATAACATTAATAATGTTATTACCATCAAAATGTATATCTAGAGTCTTTAAATCTTCCTATCTGCTTTGTACATTGTCACTCGCCACTTACTTTGTTTCCTTGTACTATAAATCAATAAATGCCCTAAAAGGAAATATTGGCAGAAATATTGGTTTATCCCAGTGCTTCTCTTTTTCTGAGATTATGGTCCATGAAGTCCTGGTAGCTTTAGTTGCTCTCTGATGCTTAAAAAGAATAGTTGCTGCAATGGTAGTAGTTGTGTTTGGTGTTTTATGAAATTTTGTCCTTGAACAAAGAACACAATTGTCCCTGATAGAAGGATTAGTTTGATACTGAGTCCTCTTACTGTCTTTCAGTATATTATCTACAAGCAACTGGAGAAATCTCTCAAAATAAAAATCAGAGCATATTAGTTTCCTACATTTAAACTTCCAATGGCTTCCATCTGCACTTGAATTAATATTCAAATTTCTTGTCATTTCTAAAAGATTTGCAATAAGCAGGACCTGATTACCATCCTAATGCTTCCCATTCCACTTTCCTATCACCACTTGATATTCATTTATGCTTCTCAAACACCCCTAGAGCTTCTGCTCTTTCTAGTCTTTCTGCTAGCAGCTCTCCAGTGCAATATCTTTTCAAGGTTAGCTCGTCCTCATCTTTCAAGTCTTGGCTGCAAGGTCCTTGCTGTCTACACTAACATAACCTCTCCTACCAGTCCCTCACCAGCACATTGCCACATTTTATTTTCTTTGTAGCAATTGCAATTGGGAAATTACTTTTTTGCATATTGATTATTTATTATTCATCATGTGAAAGCAGAGAAATTGACTGCTTTTTTTCCTAATGTGTCTTTAGTCCTAGTACACAACCTAGAAACTAACAGAATATCAAGAAATATTTGCAAAATGAATGAATAATAATATTACTAGTTTTTTTAATATATGAATCATATCATAAAATTTTGATCTTCCCAAAAAGATGACAACCAGAAATAAATCTTGAGTTTAAGAATACATATAACTTTAAACATAACACCTAGAATCTGATCAACTTTCTACAATTTGTTTCAACTGGGACAAGTGGTTTAATCTTTGGTGAGTTTATTATTTTCAGCTTTTAAAATGGAGAAAAGAAATTAGAACACCCCAAATTTTCCTTCCAGTTTGAAAATTTTATAATATATGTTCTGACTTATCATAATATAATTTTGATTTTAACATAAAAATTTATAGTGTAACCTTGTTCATTGAAAAATTATCAATGCATTTATTCCTTTAAAAATTTTGACTATATTAATTTATACAAGGAAATTATATTCTATTTTCACTTCTATTATTTCTAATGCCTTTTTGATTATACATATATGCATTTTTATGTACAATAAACAATGTTTTGGACAAAGATCACAATAAAAATATAAACCCTACTATACAGGTTATGGGGAGAATATGAGTAATGTTAGACTTTGCTAATTAGTTTTTCTCTGCATATTGAACTGGCTATGTTTTTACATAAATAATGGAATATACTAAAATTGATGCTATAATCCTTTCATTATAGCGTATTGAGATCTATAAAAAAGTTATGTGAAAACAGAAATTTACAAGGAAAAGATATTTTAAAAATCTCTGACAATAAAAGATAAAGTTTGTCCATCTGCTTATACAATCTCTGGTGTTATGAATATTAGATAACATTTTTAAACCCATTGATGGTTTTGTAAGACAGCTTGTTTTTTATAAGTTCTGGCAATGCTGCTGTAAATATCAAAAGATTTATGAATTAATTTTTATATTTAAATTGCAAAATCTTTTGGCATATCTGAAGTGTCAGTCTCACAGTTAAACTAAATGTTTCTTTTCCATTTGAGACACATGCCATGTTTTAGATCAGAGATTAATGTGAAATGTTATCAGTGGAGAAATACATAAAACTTTCTTGGCAATGGGCTTCTGGCTATATTATAAAAGAATAAATGGTCTCCCTTTTAGCCATTAAAAAATGATAAAATCCAAACTTGCTTATTCAAATCTTGCCATTCACTTATATAATGCAGATTTTTACAAGAGTAGTATAATTTAATAAAATGAAAATATTATGTATATAGCATACTTAGACCATTAAATTTCATTAAAGGATCATGTCTTTGCAAAAAATATTCACTAATATGTATAAGTTTCAGGTAGTATGCTTATAATTAGAAACCTATGCAAATATTAAATGAAAATAATTTGTTGGAAACTTAGTAGCAAATCACTATTTTGCCATGATTGTTTAATACATATTAGAAACACATTGCTATATTTTATTTTCTGTATACTTTCTTTTAAAAATAATATATATATATCATTTCTTCTTATTACAAAAATGTTTATTAAAATCATATTAGAAAAATTTATGTATAAAGCAGAAAATGAAAGTCTTTTGTAATCCTAATCACCAATACAAAGAAAACCTCCTTTTAACATTTGGAATATATCCTTTCAAAACATTTTTTTACAGATGGCAGACATAACATTCTTCAGCAGAGATGGGATGACCAGCAGTTCTTGCTGTTTTAAAGTAAAATTACGCACTAATAACAGAAATGTACTGAAGGCACCCAAGATTCCTTTAAACTGTAGTGGAATGGGAAGTGTCCAGGCCAGTCTTATGAGCTAGTGGCACCAAAGCCGAAATTCTGTGCTGCAAAAGAGAAGCAAGCCATGGAGTGAGTCTCAATTTTTTTACAGGCAAATGTAGACTTCAGAATGCCTACATAAATGAAATCTTATTAAATATGTAGACAAAATATAAAATTTCAAGATGCATATATATAATTTTATATATGTGCATTTTTTTTCTTGGCAAAATTAAGCAATAACTTATCTGCTTAGTTTTCCTTGGAAATTAACTTTCACAAATAGTCTGTTTGTAAGTAATGAGTTCAAAATTGGGATTTTAGATAAGCCCTCTAAAATCAAAAAGAAGAAGCAAGTATTTCCTCCCTTTGAGAAAGTAATCTGCAACAATTCTCATGCACCTGTGTATTTTTTGGTTGTTGGGGATGGGAGAGAGAAAATCCAACTAGATTTTCCCATTAGTAGCTTTCAAACTTAAGTAAGGAAATAGTGAATTATTATAAGAAAATGAATCATGAAATTGGAAACAAAGTATGTAGATGTGAAACTTTTATTGTTATTTAGTATGTTTGATAACATTTTAATTGCATCAATGTCCCTCATGGCATTCAATAGATGAAAGGAGAAAGAAACAATTTAAGACATTTAAGGCAATCTGAGAAAAATTTCCTTCACTATTTCCTGCTTTTTCTCAATTCTTTCACAAATTAGTTAACAGATTAAACTTATTGCCCTGAAAAAACATCAGATATCTTCTTTCTTTCTTCCCCTACAAATGCATAAAAATGAAAATCAAACTACATTTCATAACCAATTTATTTTATGTATTAGTAAATATTTCAAACACAAATGGTAGCAAAGCTAATATAACAACAACAAAAAAAACTTTTACTATAGCCACTAACAAAAAAACATCAAGTTTTTCAAGGTCTTTTGAATATCTTTCCTCTTCTCTTCATCAGAGGTAAATACTATTCTGAGTTTGGTGGATTTCTTTTTTTATTCCTATGTGCTTATTTATACACACAAGTAATAGATAGTGTACTTTGCTTTTTAAACTCTATTTACATGTATTATGCTATCTCTCTCTCTCTCTCTCTCTTTGCACTTCTTTTTGCTACATATGATATTTGCAAGATCCATTCAATTTCTGTCTCGTTCATTGAGTATTCAGTATTGATGTAGTTGTGTATCCCATTACATGTGGACACCACAATTCATTTGTTCTTCTGCTTGTACTTATCTCATTGTCATGAGTGTTTATTATTCAGAACCACAATAGTCAAATCAATAAACAGTAATGTAAATGATCCATACTAATCGCTGAGCCTTCTTGATTTATGAATATGTAGTTTTTTTCTCAGCTTTATCTCTGCATATGAGTCGTTTCAAATCTGGAAGGTGACCAAAATCACCTAAAGATATCGTCTAAAACCACTTCAATTAATCAGACTCCATCCTAGACCTTGTGAATCAGAGTGTCCAGACTATAGTCCAGGAAATTGCACAAAAATAAAGCAAAATAAAAATATACAAATAAAACTTACATATAGACATATTTGAAAACACTCTTAAAGGAAAGAATGCATTTGTTTCATCTTTGCATTAAGTAAAATTTACATAGAAAAAAGTTCACATATTGTAGGTATAAAATTCAATGAACAGGATAAATTTTTCATAATATTGTGTGCTTCCAAAAGCAAACTTATACTCTGGTTTCTCTTCAGAATGAATAAATCTTTTGCCTTTAACCAAATATAAGCTGAAAATTATTTTTTCCAGTGACTAATTTTAACAAAGACTTAGAGAAAACGAGAAATACCCTGAGACTTAAGAAAGTTAAAATTAAACTGACAGAGAGATGATACATAGCTATCAACTTGTCCAGTTTTTGTGTAACTTATTTACTGCAACTGAATTCATATAGATAAAAACATCTTCATCCTTGTAAAGGCATGGCATCACACAATTATTAATGACTCACAGTAACAAAATAGAAGAACTGGTAGCACTATAGTAAATGTATCTCAGAGCTAGAATTGGTCACCTACAGACACAGCCAACAAATGATAATTAACTGATCAAGCAAAATGAACTGAAGTCACTGAACATTTAAATATCTATAGCCTGTTAATCATAATTTGTATTGGCTCACATTTTTTATCATGGAATTTCTTTTTCATAATAATGAGATTATATTAGTTTTGCTGACATCATTTGAAAAAGTGAATGCAGCAGACTGCAAATGCATTTGGATCTAAATGGTTTCCCTCCAACATAGTAATCTAGCTTTTAAAAATAATTTTGTATTCAATTTGCAATAGTTGTCACTGTTGTCAGAATAAACATAACATGTAAAAAGAAGTACTTTAATCATATGATCATTCATACTTTGCAGATAGTTACTATATATCATCTTTTCATTGTGTATGTTTACTTAACTCCCTTCAAATGAGTCTTACAGATCTGATTTTACTTTACTGTTTTCTTTCCTTTTTTAAAAATTTATTTTAAAGATGCAGGGTACAATTCAGGATAAGGTAGACAAATGGATATTGGGACATTGAACAAGTAAAGTTTGTGCCTCCCTTTGGTCCCCACTTTGACTGGTTTGACTGGTATGCTTATTGATGAAGTGTGCCTCCCTTCCCTGGCAGTGTCCCGCTGCTGCTGCCAATCCCTTTCTCATAGTGTTATGATAAATGTTCAGGGTCCACTTATGAGTGAGAACATGCGGTACTCAGTTCTTTGTTTCTGTGATAAATCACTGAGTATTACAGGCCCTAAATCCAACAAAGTTGCCTCAAGGTTTATAACTTTGTCCTTCATTATGGCTGCATAATACTCCATTGTGTATAAGTACCACTTTTTTTATCCAGTCTACTTTTGGTAGGCAACATGGTTGGTTCCATGTTTTTGCTATTGTGAACAGTGCTGCAATGAACATGTGTGTGCAGGTATCATTTTTGTGGAATGACTTGAGTTCCTCCAGGTATATTTCCAGCAGGGGGATTTCTGGGACGTATGGGAGGTCAATTTTTAGATCTTTTAGGAATAGTCACACTGTTTTCCACAATGGTTGTTTAGTTTACATTCCCACCAACAGAATAGAAGTGTACCTTTTTCCCCACATACTCTCCAGCATCTGTTGTTTTTTTAGTTATTGATGATGGCCATCCTGAGTAGAGTTCGGTGGTATCACAGTGTGGTTTTAATTTGCATTTATTTGATGATTAGTGAGGCTGAACACTTTTCCATGCATCTGTTGACTGCTCATATGCCTACTTTTGAGAAGTGTCTATTCATATGTTTTGCCCACTTTTTAATAGGACTGTTTGTTTTTCTTTTTAGCACATTTGAGTTCCTTGTAGATTCTAGATGTTAGGCCATTGGCAAATATACAGTTGGCAAATATTTTTCTCCAGTCTGTTGGCTGTCTGCCAGCTCTCTTGATGGTTTCTTTTGCTTTGCAGAAGGTTTTCAGTTTGATGAGGTTCCACTTGTCTATCTTATCGCTTATGTCAGGGGCATTTGGGGTTTTGATCAGGAATTCTATCAGTTCCAATTTCAATAAGGGTGTCTCCTGCATTTTCTAAAGTTCTTATAGTTTGAGATTTTACGTTTAGACCTTTGACCCATTTAGAGTTGATTTTTGTGTATGGTGATAGGTAGAGGTCTTGTTTTAGTCTTCTGCATGTGGTCAGCCAGTTTTCCCAGAACCATTTACTGAATAAGTTTTCCTCTCCCCAGTGATTGTTGTGAGGCTTGGTTGAAAGAAGAGTTGGTTGACAAATTCAGATTTTGCTTCTGGAATCTCTATCCTGTTCCTTGGTCTATATACCAGGCTGTTTTGATTATTGTAGCCTTATAATAAAGTTTAACATCTGGAAGTGTGATATCTCCTGCTTTGTTTCTATTGTTAAGGATTGTTTTGGCTATTCATGGTCATTTATGTTTTCCTATGAATTCCTATATTGTCATTTCCAGGTCTGAGAAGAAGGATGTTGGTAATTTAATGGGTATTGTGTTAAATCTACAGATTGCCTTTGGTAGGATGAACATCTTAACAATGTTTATTCTTCCAATCCAAGAGCATGGAATATTTTTCCATCTGTTTGGGTCATCTTTGATTTCTTTGAGCAGCATTTTGTAGATTTTGTTGTAAAGGTCTTTCACTTCTCTGGTTAGGAGGATGCTGAGGAATTTCCTTTTTTCGTGGTTATTGTGAATGGGATTCTGCTTTGTATTTTGTTCTGTGCCTGTTTGTCATTGGTGTATAAGAATGAGACTGTCTTTTGCATGTTGATTTCATACCCTGTCTTTGCCAAAGTCCTTTATCAGTGCAAGAAGGTTTCTGACAGATTCTCTTAGGTTTTCAGGAATAGGATCATATCATATCATCAGCAAAGAAGGAAAACTTGACTTTCTCTTTTCCGATTTGCATACCTCTGATTTACTTCTCTTGTCTGATTGCTCTAGGCTTTCCAACACTATGTTGAATAGGAGGGGTGAAAGTGAACATCCTTGTCTTGTTCCAATTTTCAGGGGAAATGGTTAAAACTATTTTTTAATGTAGGATTATTCAGGCAGAGAAGTATAAATTATACTACCAAAGTTAGGATAGTCATGAACCACACAGGCCTATTGTAAGCTGTATATTTCTTTGAAATTTTATATTGCACATACATCAACTTTTATTTTTGGCTCATGTCACATGTCTTCAGAAGGACTCTGCTTTTTATGGCCACGCAGACATCTAGAGTGATAGAGTAGCTACCATCTTGGGATGTTGTCATCTTACTATAAGACCTCAGAGTTTCAGGAACATTGAAAGGGAACAATAGAGAGTTAATCACTAGTGACTAAATGCATTACCTGAGAAATGACACATATTAATTCTACTTACATTTCAGGGACCAGGATGAGTCATATGCCCATACCTATCTCAAAGAGGCAGAGAAAAGTAATTCTCCAAATGCTTGGAAGCATTGGAGAACCAGTTATGGTTAGTCCTATCATAACTTTTGAACAGAAAAGGTCTAACCCTTTAGTAATAGTCAGTACATCCTTGATATCTATTACATTTTCATTCCTTTGTGTTAGTGATATATGTATGTGTATATTGAAAGAAAAAGCCTTTAGCATAACATATCGTGTATATGAGAATAAAATAGATTTTCAGCACAGTTTTATATCAGAAACTATTTTGTTGTGCACTTTTATTGCAGCATATTTGTGAATAAATTAAAGGTGATTCAGAAAATATAGTAAAGATATACTTACCTTACTCCTCCATCCTATCCTGTCAGTTTCAAGTAACAGTACCGGTCAGAACCAGAGTGGAGCAGAATGATACTATCTATACAGTTTGTTGGACCAAAAATAGGCTTTGTATTACACAGATTGTTTGGATTATAGAAATTTTTCTCCTATTAGCCTTTTGGCCATGGACCAGTTACTTAAAAATTCCTGAAACTCAGTTTTCAAGTTGGTAAAATAGAGTAAGATAACCACTTTTCAAAAGTTGTTCTAAGAATTGAGTTTATCTTTAGAAAATGCAGACTTGCCAGGCTTGGTGGCTCAACCTGTAATCCTGAACTTTGGGAGGCTGAGGTGAGTGGATTGCCTGAGCCCGCGGGTTCAAGACCCGCCTGGGCAACTTGGTGAGACCTCATCTCTACAATAAATCAAAAAATCAGCCAGGCATGGTAGCGCACGCCTGTATTTCCAGTTACTCGGAAGGTTGAGGCAGAAGGATCGCCGGAGCCCAGCAGGTCGAGGCTGCAGTGGCCAGGAGCGGCCACTGCACTCCGGTCTGGGTGACAGAGTGAGTCTCCAACTCAAAAAAAAAAAAAAAGAAAATGCAGACTACAGTATATGGCATGGAATGGTTTAAAAATGAAAGTACAGTCGTCCTTCAGTATCCATGAAGGATTGATTTTAAGACTCCCTATAGATACCAAACTCCATGATTGCTCAAGTCCCTTTTATAAAATGCTTAGTATCTGCATATAACCTACACACATCCTCCTATATATTTTGTCATCTCTAGATTACTTATACATCCCTAGATTACCATATATAATGTAAATGCTAGATAAATAGCTGTTATACTGTATTGTTTAGGAAATAATAAGAAAAATAAGTCTGTACATGTTCAGTACAAATGCAATTTTTTAAAAGTATTTTTCTACTCATAGCTGGTACATTCAATGTATGTGTAACCCAAAGGTATGTAGGGTTAACTGTAATGTTAATATTTTTATGATGTTATTCTCCTTTAACAATTGCTATTTGAGGAATTAGTTTTATAATTTAGCTAGGAAAATTGTTTATGTTATGCAACTGACCTTTATAATATGAAGTACTCAATGACTACTCAACCAATGTCTGTGATAGTCTACACTGAATGATATTATCACTGTGCACAGGATAATTACCAATCAAATTGGCTCTGTATTGAGGTTATAGCTAAAAGTCACCAAAGAGTCAAATTATTTCTGAGAAAATAAAGTTTCAGGGCATCCCAAAGACAACTAAGGTAAAATTTTTTTTACTATACTCCCCCCACCCCTTTCATCAGCTAAAGAAACTCCCTCCTTCCAGTAATAAATTTTAAAGATTACAGCAAGTGTATTGGTACCTCAGATCATTTATGCAAAACATGCGTTATTCTCAAGACTGGAGACAGTACCAAATAAAATGAAAATAGTCAAGCTTATTATCTCCAAGTTCATAACTAAGACTGGAATCTAATCAGAAGCTAGATTTGTATTACAAATCACCATATATGTTGCCTTTCATGTAAAAGTTTTATTAAAGAGTACACTACTAGGGAACTACTCCTGCCTTCAGTACAAATAAATTAATGTTATAAAGTATACATTAATAACTAGTGTTGTAATATGCAGTAGGACAAGTTATGGAGCATGGAAGGAAAACATTTCAACCTAAGGCTTTTCAGTATAAACATGCCACCTATCTGCTTTGAATACTTTTCTAAACTGCATTTCAGTCAGCAGCTTGAAGTCATTATGAATTTATTTTCCTTTTGAAGGGAGAAATTGCTTCTAACGTCTGTGTTAAACGTTACTAATTTTAAGAATAAAAGTTATAATACATTTTTGTTTATGAAATATAATTGAACCATAAATTTTATTTGCATAAAATACAAATAAACAATATTTTTTTACAACCTAGTAGTTGAATTGTAAACACTAAGTCATTCTGAATTTGAACAAGCAAAAAGTAATTTTTAATCATATCTGCATGGCAAGGGGGAAAATGTTTTTGTCTAATACATGAGTTTACTTGTACTAACTGCTTTGGGAAGCTTAATTTAAAACTTTATTTTACAAAGCACTGATTCTTGGGTTAGCTACCCTCACTCAGTAACCAGGAATTTGTCTCTCTACACACGTCAAATGTGCCCTGATTTTCACTAGAAGTATTATTACCTCAGTAACCATTGCTTGGAACATCAGCATTCTGGGCATTGTTATACCAATCTTAAAATTCTTTCCCACTTTTACTAAAGAAAATAGATAAATACAGAGTTATGTGTAACTACTAAGTAAACATTTTATATCTTTTACTCTTCAGAAAAATTCATAGAATTTTAAAGCTGAAAGAAAACTTAGAGAACCACTAATTCAAGAGTTCCATTTGTAAAAAAAAAAAAAAAATTCCTGAGACTTTAACTGATTGTTTAATGCCAGGTAGCTTAAAATAGAAGTAGGTGTTTTGATTGCTGGTTTGGACATTTTTTTACCTGACTTCATAGTTTCTCCTATTATAAATGTGAATAGTATGGTTTAAAAAACGGCAACAACAACACATAATAACTATTTTCAAAGAAAGTAAGTGTTTATTCAAATGTCAATTTTTATAATAATGATTTAAAAATAAAAAAAGAAAGAACAGGCTAATGTTTCAGTCCCATCTTGCCTAACATCTCCTCCTCAGTGGGACAAGAACTGAGAAATCCAAATTGCTGTATCTACAATAGAGCATATATAACAGACAAATTAATGGGCATGAGAGAGAGTCCATTGACTAGCATCATCAACTCTCTCTTCTTTTCATGTAAGGTTAGACATGGGAAGCGATTAGTTACTTCTTAAAGAAGCACTGCTTGAAGAAGCAGAAATAAGTTTGGGGGAGAAAGTAGATAGAAATATGAAGGAAAAAATTGTCCCTATTGATCTTTAGATAGAAGAAGTCTTGGTGAAGAGAGTCATTGAACTCTTTTGACAAGGCCTCATGTTGTTGTGGGGTTTTTTTAATCTAGTACATTGGCTTCATTCAGTACTTTACATTGGTCTTGTAAATGCAACACAGTAAAAACTGAAAAAGTTAGTGTGTATAAAAATTGTTTTTAATTAGAATTTAGAAAAAAGTCATTTCTAAAATACCCTTTCCTTAATACCTATTGTTGAAAAAAATATTAGGAAATATTTAACTTTAAGTTGTAAGTAACACAATGGAAAAATGAATGCCAATGATGTACCTGTCTGATAAAAGCTACACTACCTGAAGAGTTGAAATTAATTTATACTAAATCATTATCTTTTTGTGGCAGGCAGATGTTGGGGTTATGACATTAATGAACTTTGGGTTCTTTTCATTTACAGATCAAGATCTGCTTTTTAATAAATGGAGAAGTTAAGGTCTAACCTTCTGGCAGCATATTGGCTTTCTAATTATCTTAGTAATAGCTTGAAATTATTATTCAATGTAGGTCTGCATCCTACTGTTAGTGGGTCATGATATCCCTCGGGATTCATAGTTTTCTTCCTGCTTCAGTAAATGACTTTGCAACTGCAGATAATTCAAGCTTATTGTCTAACTTTTTAAAATAATATTGGTATGGTCATGAAGACATGCATGTATTTGAAGGGGTCTGAAAGTGAACAGGAAGACAGAGCAGCTGATGCCTTTTTAAGATTTATTCTCTCTAGTTTCCTGAAAAACAATCAGCATCAGTAATTTCATATCACAGTGCTTTATGTTTTTCTTTCTGATATTACTTTCACTGTGATATACGATGTTTCCACTGGAAGGATTTTTATTTCTTATTACAACAAAATTACATAAAGGTGGCTTAGTAAGAAGGTATAAAAGTATAGAAGAAAACTCAATGAACTATGTTTTAATGTTACCTCTGACAGAGACTAGCTTTTAATTTCCAGCATCATCTCCCCTCCCTGAGTCTCAGTTTATTCATCTTTAAATGGAAGTAAAAAGATTTTATCTTCTTGAAGTACCTCTTGATGCACTTAAGAAGTTATGCATTTTGACCTGGTAATTCTAATTTTCTGAGACTACCTTAGGGAAAAAAATTCAGGATTTTAACAAAGATATATAAATATGCCAACTGGAGGAAAAAAGGACTAACAAAGTGAGAAAAATCTAAATTTCTATAATGATACTGCTGCAAAATGGAATAGTATGAAGCAATAACAATTATATTTTTAAGCATTTAATGAGATCTGGAACATCATAATATAAAGAATAATATGTTAACAAATTTAAAAGTACAAAATTTTAACAGTAATGTGTTTTGATAGCATTATAGCATATTTAATTATTTTTAAAATGCATTACATTAGGATATGCCTGCATATATCTGTAACTGCATATTATAATCACTTAAAAAATTAACGGAAAATTTCTTTGTTTAGGAAAAAATATAATCAAGTGTGGTTATAGTGGCTTTCTACTTCAAAATATGAAGTACCTGTAGCAGACCACTATTCCTAGTGAGAATAACTAGGAAAGCAACAATAATGAGGAAATATATTTTGATATTGAGTATACTGGAAAAGGTGAGCTCAAAGAAGGAAGTAACGTGGAACTAAACAGTACATTAAACATAAAGAAAATATTAGAAAGGAAATTATAAGCACAATAGCAGAAATCAACAATAAAATCACAAATGAACAACAGGAAAAAAAAGCAATCAATCCAAAATTTGATTCTTAAAAAATGATAGTAAAATTAATAAACTACTACCGGACTCATTAAGAAAAAATGAGAACGTGTACATGAAAGCAATATTAGGAATAAAAACCATTGCTATAGATTCCATAGATATTAAAGAGATTTATTATTATTCTTAAAACTTTATGCAATGAATTTGAAAATTTAGGTAAAATGAACGAAATTCTTGAAAAAACACAGCTTATCAAAACTGATTAAAAAAGAATTAGAACATCTGTTAGCTCTATGTCTACTAAAGAAATTAAATCTCTAAATGTAAAACAACAATAAGAACAAAAACTTTCCAGGAAGACAAAAACAAGCCCAGATGGCTTCACTCATTATTTAGAGCAAAGATATAAGTAATAAATAACACCAAATCTTACACAAATTCTTCCAGAGAAAAAAAAGAAAAATTAATACTGCCCACTCCAATTTGTTTTATGAGGCTGGTATCAAGCCTTGTTACCAACAGACTTAATAAGGACTTTATTAAATGTGTAAATTTCTGACAAATTTCTCTCAATAGCGTACACTAGAAAATGGAACATTAGCAAGTGAAATCTAACAATAGTCGGCGAAAAATAAATTGTGATTAATTATATTTTTAAGATACAGAATAGTTTAACATTTGACATTCAATGCAATTCTTCTGATTACCTTAAAAAAGGAGAAAAATGAAACAACTATTTCGGATACCAACAATAACTTTTTAAAAAATCTAATGTACTTTCAATAAGGATTAGAAAGAAACTTTCCCAAGTATATTAAAGCAATCTAGAAAAACTGTGTGGAAAACATGACACTTCAAAGTCAAATATTGAAAACATTAGTCCTGAGATTGAGAATGAAACAAAGATATTTACTTGCTTTCAATATCATAATGAAAGTATTAGTGAGACATTAAGTCAGAAAACAAAAATGATAATGGTAAGAAAGTAAAGAATACAGTCTACATTATTTTCAGACAATATGAAAAGCACAGAAGAATTAAAGAGTAACTATTTAAATTAATATAAACCAGGCATGAACCTGTAAGCTAAGCTGCGTGGGAGGTGAAGTGGGAAGATCCCTTGAACCCCGGAGTTTGAGGCCAGGCCAAGGCACATAACAAGATTCTGTCTCTGTAAGTAATATAAATATAAATATTATAAATAAATAAAATGAATATAAATAAATAATTATTATAAATAAACAATTAATATAAAACATAAAAGCCACCAGATATAGGGTCAATAAACAAAATCAATTGTACTTAAATATACCTTAAAAATAAGTAGAAAATAGAAATTTACAAATAGCTTCATAAATAACATAAAAAACATAGGGAAAATTCTTTTCAGTTATGTACAAGTCTTCTCTAAAAACAAAAAAATTCAGTAATAGAAATTAAAGATGACCAAAATAAATAGCGAGATATATCATGTCCTCAGATTGAAAGACTCAGTATTATAAAGGCATCATTTTTTTAAATGACCTATAAATTAAATGTAAATACAATTAAAATCCCAGCAATTTCATGGAGGAAATTAGCAAGCCAATCATAAAATGAAATGAAAATGCAAATATCCAAGTTAATATTGAAGAAAAAGAAACAAAGTTAAAAGATTTTTACTTTTAGGCATGATGACTTATTGCAAAGCTAGATAAGTAAGTCAAAATGGAACTGGGACAAAAAGTAGTGACCAAAGGAATAGAACAGCAAGTCCAGAAACAGATTCACACACCTATAGTTAGTTGAGTTGTGACAAAGGAAACCTTACAGTGCTTTGGGAAAGGATGTTTTATTTAAATAAAAGATACTGCGTCAACTGGATACGTATGTAAAAGAAAAAAAATGAATCCGAGTCTCCAGCCTCACACCACACATAAAAAGAAATTCCAGTTTGATTGTTGGTATAAATGTGATAGGTAAAACAACCCTTTTTTAAATTACAAAATTGTAACTGCCTTGGAAAAAAGCAAAGTTTTCTTAAACCAAATTTTAAAAAACACTGAAGGAGGGAAATATGATAGACAGGATTATATTAAAATTAAGAATGTCTGTTTATTAAAAGACATCATTAAAAGAGTTAAAAAGTATACAGCAGATCACATTCATATCTGACTAATAACTTATATAGTAGAATTCCTAAAATACAATAATAATAAAAATTAATGCAATCAAAATACTAATTATTGTTATTATGAGCAAAAAATTCAACCATCACTTCAGAAAAGAAGGTATCAAAATAGTTAGTAAACATCTGAATACTTACAAACCTCATTGATCATCAAAGAAATTTAAAGTCAAAATAAAATGAGGCACCATTATAAATCCATCTGAGTGAATATATTGAAAGAAAAGTATTGGCATAAGTACATAGCAACTGGAACTCTCCTGTACTGCTGGTGTTAGTACATATGACTACAATCTCTCTGAAAACCTTTTGTCATGATCTACTAAGCCTGAACATGTGCATACCTTAAAATGGGCAATTATGGATGAAAAGTTAAAGGAAGTGTATACATATGTTCACCAAAATACGGGGAGTAGTTCAAAGAAACATTATTTATTATAGATAAAACTAGAAGCAATCTAACCATCCATGAAAAGACAAATGAATACACTGTGGTATATTTATATAATTGATTACTGTATAACAATTAGACTGAACTGTAGCTACATACAAAAACAAAGATGGATTTCAAGCACAAAATTAAGACAGAAAAAGTCAAATTTTACGATTCCACCTATATAAAATTCAAATCCAGGCAAAACTAACATGTGTGTACAAAGCCAGAGGGTAATTATACTAAAGGAGGGAAAGACTAGGAGAGATGGATTGTATTGTATTGCCAATGTTATTTTTCTTAATCTGAGAGCTAGTTATGTGGGTGTGTTCATGCTGCAAAAATCCATCAAGCTCTACACTTTTAATATGTATTTTTTGTATATATAATATATATCAATAAGAAGTTTATGTTTAAAATGATAATGAAATATGCTTATATTGCAGTTTTATTAAGTGGATTAAATGAGACCATGTAGGAGAAAACATTTTGTAGTCTATAATGTTTTGACTACATTATTATTTTGCACAGGAAATGTGATTACCCAGCTATGAGTGTATGTGGTTATAATATGCATTCTGACCCAATAAAATCTCACCTTGTACTTCCCTGACCTCTTTTCAAATTTTCTTTTCTGGCTGTGTTTAGAGAACAGCTTGATTCCATCTAAAATCCTGTTCCAGCTTTGAGAATGCCAAGAAAGCCATTTTAATATGCTGTCCCCAGATTCACTTTCATAAGAAAGTAACTGCTTCTCCAAAATAAAGTTTCAGGAGGAAAATGGCCTAAGTATCCTGGTAATCATTAGGATCTTTTCCTATCTCCAGTTCTTCTACTCTCTCAGGACAAATGAGATTCTGAGGCAAGTAATAACAGAGGACCTGATTGCAAATATTAAGAAGAGCTTACAAACCACAATCAACAAGAAGACCAAAACATCTTCCCTTCAAACCTTTTCTAGAAAGAACCACTTCAAATAGTAGTCAAAAGCTGGACTTTGGAAGTAGAATGCATAAAGAAAAATTCTAGCTTCACCCATTATTAGATGTATACAGCTAATCTAATTTTGTTCTTTTAGGTTCTGAAATTCCTTTTCAATAAAATAAAGATAAAAATCTAATGTCTGCTAGATGATTAAATAATTAGTACTTCTTAGAAAAGAATTTGAAATAGAGCACATTTTCAAGAATTGTTATCCAACAGACAAAATCTGAAATTCAGTTTATTGACTTGAAATCGGTCCTCTTGATTGTCAGGCAGTTCTGCCCAGTCTCCTTCATTCCTGAGACTTAACCATCTTCCACTGGTTTCTAAGATCCTTATGCTCATCTCTCCTAACCTTGTGAAAGGAAATCAGCATGAAGAATTGTATTCAGGATGCTATGAAGTGGTTTAAAGCACTTTAACTCACATTTCTTTTGCTTGAATCCAGTTATATCAACTCACCCAACTGAAACAGAGGATGAGAAATGTAGTCTAACTAAGCGTTCAGGAAGAAAAGGGAAATGGAGTTTGAGAACACCTCTCTGGTTTCTTAATCTCTTCATTTTCACCCTTCCTCTCACAAATAACTACCATTTTAGTAACTCAGCTATGGGAAAGTGTACATAGTAAAAAGTAAGCACTATGTATTGAATGAAGCAAAATTAAATTATGTTCTCCTTGATGAGGGAATGGCAGGAGGAAAAATGTGCATCGGAGTATGTGTGAGATAGGGCAAGAGGAGAGCTAGTTTCTTACCTTTCACATTGGGAGTCACTAAAAAATATCTAAATGTGTCACTTAGAATACAAGTAAAAGTCAGAAGGAACAGCTACAGAGTTGAAAGCCATTGTCTCAGTGGAATAAGAATCAGGAGTGGGGACGTATGAGATCAGAATCCTGCCGTTTTACATTGCAAAGTTATTCATCTTACTTGACTTTTGACCGTGTGCTATTTTGATTAAAACAAAAATAAATAGAATTGATGGAATCAATAAAAGAAGGACACAACAGGAGGTCATCAGACTAACATGTCAGTCAGAAAGAAACTTGAAGGCACATAGGTAATAAAGGTTAAATTTTTGTGACTATACGAGAGAGATAAAAAGAAGTATAAGGTGAGAGTTGTTTATATAAAGAACAAAGACTAAGATTATAGGGAAAAATTTTTGAGTCTTCAGGGTGTGCCCTGCTCATGCAAGATGAAACACTTTGTGGAGACCACACATGCCTGTTATTTCTCCTTGTTCTGTGGTTACACAGTGTAATGGCTAAATTTAGGTGTCAACTTGACTGGATTAAGGAATACCCAAAGTGTTGGTAAAGCATTATTTCTGGGTGTGTCTGTAAGGTGTAAGGGTGTTTCTGGAAATCGATGTGTGATGTGTGAGTAGGTTCAACTGAGCAGAGATCTGACTTCAATGTGAGTGGGCACCACGCAATCGGGGTAGGGGTGGGGGACTGGATAGAACAAAAAGGCAAAGGACAGATAAATTCTCTCTCTCTCTTCTCTTCTCTTCTCTTCTCTTCTCTCTCTCCTGGAGCTGGGACATCCTTCTTCTCTTGTTCTTGGATACCAAAACTCCAGGTTCTCTGGCCTTTGGACCCCAGGACTCTCGGGTCTTCAGCCTCAGAATGGTTTTGCACCAACAGCTTCCCTGGTTCTGATGCATCTGGGTTTGAACTGAGCCACACTACTGGCTTCTCTGTTTGTCCACCTTGCAGACAGCTTGTTGTGAGACTTCTCAGACCCAATGGCATGAGCCAATTCCACTAATAAAGTCTGTCTCATCCTATCTATCTACATCTAAATAGGTATAATATGTATTATAATCTCTTCCTATAATCTCGGCCATTGCTCTTTATATAAATAACTCTCACATTCTGCGTTATTTTTACCTTCTTGTTTGGTCACAAACATTTAAACTTTAATGCCTATGCGTCTCCAAGTTTCCTACTGACTGTTGTGTTAACTGATGATCTTCTGTTGTTTTGTACTTTTACTGGTTCTATGAATTCCATTTTTAAAAATCAAAACAGCCCATGGACACTTCAAAAAATCAAGCAAGATTAATAACATTCTAATGCAAAACAGCATCCTGCTAAGGGGTGTGTGTGTGTGTGTGTGTGTGTGTGTGTGTAGTGTGTGTATTCTAGCAGTTCTGTCTCTCTGGAGAACTCTGACTAATCTACACAGAAGAAATAAAGTTTCAGAATCCAAGTTGTTGCACTTGTTCTGCCAATTGAAAGTCTATACTGCAACATGATGGTGTTTACTCTTCTGTTGACTTTTGTGAATTGGTTTGGGTTACAGCATTTGTAGCTGCCTTGACTGCACTTCTTAACCTTTGCTGCTTTTAGAACATCGACTTCACCAATGGAAAATAAAAATAGAGAAAATCAAGTTTTTTATTTGCTGCCTTAATAATTAGGGGGGAAACATCCATTACTTGAACCTTTACTTGGAAGAATTTTAGTGTATTTAATAACAGGAAAACACTGAAAATTATCTAAGAAAAGTAAATGTGGTATTTAGAGAAGCAAACCAACTTTGCCAAGGTCAAAGTTCCCAAACCAGTTGATTACTAGAACCATTTAATAAAGTCAGCCATTACAATGACAGAGGATCAGATAATTAAAGGCCTCGCAAGATGGCACAGAGCATATACACATAAAGCTTTAGTAAAGAAAATGGACACAACACAGCAAGAGAAAGAAAACATCAGGCAGGCCTCAGACATCTGGGCATAGTTTCCAGGGTCCTCTCTCAATCACACAGAATAAGATTCATCTTTGACTTACAAACCACCAAGATAAGTGTGATGGCCTCAGTCTCAGTGAAATACAAGCATATGTTTACTAAGTCATTGATACTGATACCACACTGACTGACTACTTAACCAAACCAGGTTGAATAACCAGATTAAACCAGGTTTAGACCATCAATCTATACATTTGCAATAATCAGTTTAGACCGGCTGGTATGGGCTGCCATCAGGGAAGTTTTTATCTCAGCACACTACAAATCACAAGCTAGTATACTTCAGCGTTATCTTGTATACGAATTGAAATCACAGTTTCAATCATTTTTAGAAATAAGCATAGAATGACACAGGTAATCTATACATACACAAATCAGAAACTTCAGTTCAAGAAATGTGTGTGTATTTTGTTTTGTTCAATATCCTCTATAAATTTCACATGTTGCAATAATAAACTAAGAGAGGAGAACATTTTGCAAAATGCAGTCAAAGATGAGCAAAAGGAAGGAGGTAATGTAAACACAGAAAAAGTTTTTTTACATAAAAAGTATTTTTTATTAGTCTTTGAAATGTTTTGCCATGTTCTACATCTGTTAAAATATGTTCCAAAGAAGTAGCCTTGAAATAGTTGCTGAAACAAAAAGCAATAGTCAATGTTACTACAAAAATGTAATGCTAGTTCTAAGATGTGCCAACAGAAAGGAAAATTGACCAAATAATTTTCAGACCATGCTATCTCTGGCTTAAAAGAAGGAACAAGGCATAGAAATTTGAGGAACAGAATAATTGCTGTGATTTCCCCCTATGGAGTTTCAAACAAGGGATATTCAAAAGCTTCATTTTTCTTAATTTGAAGTGAATAATTATCTAGTAAGTGCAAAGATTAAATACTGAATGATACTAACAAAAGCTTCCAACTAGTTTGAAAACTTAAATAAATGCAACAGCATGAAATGTTAACTGGAACTTACCACCTTCAAAGTCAAATGTTAAAGATGGATTGCTTTTCTTTATTAAGTTTAAGAAAGAACATTTAAGGTAATAAAAATTAAATGTTAATTGTTTTTCATTTCTTTCAAACATTGTTTTAATTATTTTATTTATTTTATTTACTTTATTTTTTCAGTTGGAGTCTCACTCTGTTACCCAGATTGAAGTGCAGTGGCCGCTCCCGGTCACCACAGCCTCGACCTGCTGGGCTCCAGCGATCCTTCCACCTCAGTCTTCCAAGTAGCTGGAACTACAGGCGTGCGCTACCATGCCTGGCTAATTTTTTTGATTTATTGTAGAGATGAGGTCTCGCCAAGTTGCCCAGGTGGGTCTCGAACCCGCGAGCTCAGGCAATTCACTTACCTCAGCCTCCCAAAGCGTGGGATTACAGGCTGAGTCACCGAGCCCGGCTCATTGTTTTAATTATATAATAATTTTTTATTGTGGCTACATTGTGGTTGTCTTCTAATGAAAAATTTTGTATATTCT
>CAUYQG010173168.1:0-49464 GCA_963574415.1 Tarsius wallacei
CGCCTGTAATTCCGGCTACTCGGAAGGCTGAGGCGGAAGGATCGCCGGAGCCCAGCAGGTCGAGGCTGCGGTGGCCGGGAGCGGCCACTGCACTCCAGTCTGGGCGACGGAGTGAGATGCCAACTCAAAAAAAAAAAAAAAAAAAAAAAATCTATGTTCCTAATCTAACCTACAAAGTCCTATGTGAGCTTGCCAGTGCCAAGATCTCTCTGATCTTTCTTGGTTCCCTTTTCTCCTTTGCCTGTTCTATTTCAGCTGCACTGGACTGCTTTTGGATTCCTCCAACTCAATAAACCACTTATTTCCTTGATTTGTACATGACCTTAACAAGCCTAAATGACATCTCCTCAGAGAGGTTTCCTTGACCATTCTTTCTAAAGGAACCCAAACCCTATCATATCATCATCGCATTATAATTGTCTGCACAACACTTATCTCCACTGGATATTTTTCTTGTTTATTTGGTATCATCTGCTCCAACTAGAAGGTCATCAGAAACTTTGCTTTGTTCATTCTGGTATTCTCTGCACTATTTGACATAATACTCATGGACCACCCACAAGACAATTGCATATGTGAGTTCAAGGCACAGGAGAATGGTCTAGAGATGTCATTGACCAAAACCTTACACAATACTTCACCAAGACCTGTTGATTTTTATCTGTGAAGTACTTCTCTCTTCTGACATTTTCTCTTCATATCAAAGAGATGGAGAAGGCACAAAGCTGTCATCATCTCTTTCCTTTATTACTTCTGCAGTTTCCCATCTGGTCTCCCTGCCTTTGGTCTTGTCTTCCCCATCCATTCTCTGCTGTAGTTTCTAAAACATAAGTCTGGTGTGTCACTCCTGTGCTTAAAACTATTCAAAGGCCCCCAATCATTTGCAAGATAAAGCCATTTGTCTAACAGTCTAAAAGGGCAGCCTGTCTCTCATGTGTTTCTTCCTGCTTTATTCTCCAGGAATACCCAAACTGCTTGCCAGACCTGGTGAATACCTTACTTTCTCTGGTCTGTGTCTTTGCTCATGTATGTCACTCTGCCTTGGAATGTGTGACATTTAGAAACTGTGATCACTTATTCTTCTGAACCTTAGTTTTCTAATAATTATAATTCTTCACAGGGTAGCATGAGGGTTAAACAATATCACAGATAGAGAATGAATTGTGATATCTGGGATACAGCATGTGTTCAACAAATTGTACCTATTTTTATCAGCAATGCTAATGTTAATGACAATACTACACATTTAGAAGTCTGAAAGTCACTAACATTTTTGTGGGGTAGAGGAAGAGAAGTCAGAGTGGGGCTAGTGTAACATTTCTGGTAGTTTTTTGACTTGCTTGCCTTGGGAGAAGTATTCAGATATTCTGATCCTCTGAATGAGCTCTTTTCTTGTCCTGCCTAGAAATCTTGAGATCTGCATAATTATCACCCCAGGATTCTCAAACCTGCTAGGCTAGCAAGACAAACATTTGTTCCTCATCAGGCCCTGGGACCCTCTCTGGCTGTGCTCTGGGGTCAGGGATCAGTTGGGATTGTCCAACATTTCTATGTCTTGGGGTTGGAGATCAAGACTTTGGAGTCCCCCCTCAATCTTTCTTTATTTTATCTTTGTTTTGATTCAGAGTCTCACTCTGTCACCCAGGCTGGAGGGCAGAGGCATGATCACGGCTCACCATAGCCTCTAACTCCTGGGCTTAAGAGATCCTTCCACCTCAGTCTCCTGAGTAACTGGGACTATAGGTACATGCCACCACACCGGGCTTTTTTTTTTTTTTTTTTTTGTAGAGATGAGGTCTTGCTATGTTGCCCAGGCTGGTCTTGAACCCCTGGGCTCTCAAGTAATCCTCCTACCTTGCCTCCCAAAGTGCTGGGATTACAGGCATGAGCCACCCCCCCATCCAACCTCCCCTTAATCTTTTCCATGAACTTACTAAACAGTCAGACTTCAGGGACATGCTGGAGCCTCCTTGTGGTGGCCTCTGGGCAGGAATAGCTTTACCAACAGGGTAGATGGAACCTGCCAAGTTCAAAGTACTGCGGCACCAGTTAACTTGTTATCGCTGCAAAAGGAGATTAGGCATCTATCTAGCATACTGTGGGTTGACACGCGAAGAAGGATGATGACATGGTCTTTCCATTCAGGGTGTGGTGGGAATGATGAGAAAAGGGTTTTGGTGCCAATGGGATGGTTTAGCCTGGAGTTCCCCCCAGGAACAAAGAGCAGGATTGCTATGCATAATGACACCCTTTGACCAGATCAGAATGGGACCCAGGTGAGCCAGGTCTCCTGGTGATTTTGGTGACATGAATCTACTTTCAAGGTTTAACTGCTCTGAGCCTGTGAATTTCAAGTAGTTGAAGAGTCAGATTGACTAATACATTCATTTACTTGGAGACTTGAAATGTGAAGCCAATAAATACCTGCCATAGACCAGCTACTAGGTTAAGCACTGTGGCAAATCCTAAGATGAATCATGGCCCTGCCTTCCATGAACCCACAGTCTGGTGGGGATCATAAGACATGTAGACAAATAACTGAACCAGAGAGTGGAAAATGAAAATGATTCAGGACAAGTATAAATCAGATGTAAAATGAGTTCAGAGGGAGAGGTATCCAACAGCTGGTGAAAGGTCTGAAGTAAATTTTCAGAACAAGGAACGTTTGAGCTAAACTTATAGGACTAGAGATGCAGAGGGCATGCCAGGTGGAGCCATGGTGAGAAGGCCGTGTGTGAGGAACTGCTGGAAGTTTCTTTTGTGTATGGAGTTGGGAAAGACAGACTGGGACTGCATCCTGGTGGGTCCTCATCGTCTATGTAAGGAGTTTGGACCTTATTCTTAGGCAATGGGCATTACCTGATGAGGTGAGTGTTTAGGAGGAGCTGGGAAAAGGATGTGGGGTGGGTGGGAGGAAGGAAAGGATGAAATGTGGAGCAGCATTGGGTGACTGTTAGGGTAGCTCAGGCAGGTGGGATGGTGGGGAGAGGGCAGCCTCAATATGTGTTTGGCACTTTGAACGCAACTTGGCAGCTGATTGTAAAAAGAAACAGTGGACAGAGGTGAGTAAAAAAATGCCCTAAAATTCCCAAACATAGATGTTTGGGAAGACTGTGGGGTCAATGGGGGGATATGGGGCAGAGCATGTTTGGAAGGAAATGGGAGGAGTCTCATTTTGGAGTCTGAGGTGTCTATGGGGTGTTCACGTGGAAACTCAGGCTTGGAGGGTGGGAAGGAAATGGCTCTGAGATCTAGAATATAGGATCCTTCGCACCAAGAAGGAAACAGAGGAGATGAGGGAATCTATTATCTGTGCAGAAACAGGGAGAGGCAGTGTGGAAATGGCTCTGTGCTCGAAGTCAGACAGACCTGAGTTTGAATCCCAGCTCTAACATATATTCTTTGTATGACCTTGGGCAAGTCACTCAACCTCTTTAAACTTCAGTATTCTCATCCATAAAATGGGATAGAAAATAATGTTTTTTTTCAGAGAGGATTGTGAGGATTAAATCAAATGATATATATAAAATATTTCAAAAGATGCCTGGCATATAAATGTTTGATGAAAGCTAGTTATTTAAAAAATTATTACCACTAATAATGGAAATGAGTATTAGTAGGGAGTACAATGAAACTGGTTAATAGTACAATGAACATGATTTTATATAAAAACTTGAGGTCACTGACATTTTGGGGGGTGGAAGAAGAGAAGTTAGAGAAGAAGATAGGAAGAAACAACCTAATGGGATCAGTGGGCTATAATTTTGCAACATTAGGAGAGCGTTTCAAGGACTTAGTGGCCACTGTTATCAGCTGAGGTGAGAAGTTAATGTGAATGAATATAGAGAAAATACTATGAAATTTGAAAGGAGAATATATTAATTTGTTAGGGCTGTCATAACAAAGTACCCAAAACTGGGTAGCTTAAACAACAGAAATTTATTGTCTCTTGGTTCTGGAGGCTGTAAGTCCAAGGTCAAGGTGTCCCCAAGGCTAGTTCCTTCTGAGGGCTGTGAGGAAGAATCTGTTTCATGTCCCTCCTCTAGTGTCTGGTGGTTTGCTGGTGTTTTTTGGCATTCCTTGGCTTGTAGGCTTATCACCTCAACCTCTGACTTTACATTTATTTTCCCTGTGTAGATGTCTGAGTTCAAATTTCCCCTTTTAATAAGGACACCAGTCATATTGGACTAGGAGCCCTCCCTGCTCTGTTGTGACCTCATCTTAACTAATTATTTCTGCAACCGACCTATGTAAAAATAGGGTCACATACTTTTGCCATCCTGACTTCCCTGTTATGGGCTGATTTGTGCCCCCACACAATTCACATGTGGGGTTAGGACTGCCACATGTGAATTTTGTGGGGCACAAGTCAGCCCAAAACAGGGAAGGTGGTCTTTGAGAGAATGGTATCAGTGGGCAGCAGGTTGGACACAGGGTAAGGGAAGTCTGAACGTGGAACTCTGAAATGAAAGGGAAATAGAAGAGCATGGGACAAATGGAAGGATATTGACCAGGAGGGCAGAGTCGTCCAGACTGAAGACAACACAAGATGGGGGAATGAGTAGCCACCTTCTCTGGGTCATCACAGGTGGACTTTCTGTGCCCTCCTGTCAGATTACACTCTTCTTTTTCTTTGTCTAAATTTTATGACGAACAGGTTTCTCGCTCCACTTTGCTCACAATAAGATATTGTTAAAAAATTGTCACAGAGCGAGAAAGCAAGCACATGCAAACAACTCTGCTTTATATCATACTATGGAACTGTCATGAGGGAGGGAGGAAGGAAATGAGGAATGGAGGGCAGGGCAGAGGGAGGGAGGGAGGCGAGATCTCCTTAGGATACTTTTAGAATTTCAGGATTTCTTAAATTTTTTTTTTCAAAGAATCTATGTAGCTTGGAATGAAAAACATTTCCCTTGAGAAAAAGCTTTAAAGATAGTAATGATCTTAATTAAATAGTCTTTTATATTCAGAAGGGAACAAAATTATAAATGTACATACAACTTTCGAGCATACGTTCTTCTTAATGATATTAATATATCTCTGGAGATAGTAGTAAAGCTTCTCCCTAATTAGGTAGTATTTTATTAAACGGAATGAAATCTCCTGTTAGTTTGAATATCATTTTCAAGAATTAAATAACATTCATAGTTTTAGATAAAGAGGGATTTTGCTTTCTTACATGGAAATTATTGGTGCTGGTCAAAAACCGGTTTTAGGGTGAAGGAAACAATGAATCTGCTAGTTAGATGGGGACAACTCAAATTCCCCAAGATTTTGTCAAGCATAGATATATTTTTGCTGATTTTGCTTATGCTAAGATAGCTTCTTTTAAAGGTAAAAAGAGAATAATTTAAACTTTGTAAAAATTGAATTTCTTCAATTGACTAAATCTTTTAAATCAAGTCAGTCAAAATGATTTCCATGTAGAGGTTTAACCTTAATTACTCTCTAGGGTATGGTTTGGATCAGAGACATGAGGACTGTGGCTGGAAGCAGAAAGTCTAGAGTTCAAATGCTGGTTCTGTGATTCAAGAAAAAAGAGGGAGGTTGGGCAAAGTGGCTTACACCTGTAATCCTGGCACTTTGGGAGACCAAGGCTCTCGAGAGGATTGCTTGAGCCCAGGTGTTCAAGACCAGCCTGGGCAACATGGTGAGACCTCATCTCTATAATAAATAAAAAATTAACTGGGTGTGGTGGCATTTGCCTGCAGTCCCAGCTACTCAGGACAGAAGCCTGAGGTGGGAGAATTGCTTGTTGCTTGAGCCTAGGAAGTTGAGGCTGCAGTAGCTGTGATCATGCCCCTGTACTCTAGCCTGGGTGACAGAGTAAAACTTCAGCTCAAAAAAGAAAAAAAAAAAAAAAAAAAAAAAAAGAGGGATTGCAAACACTGTAAAATCGGAAATTATAGAGATTAAAATAATTGTAAGGAGTTTTATGTGCACCTTTATAGCAATACATTTAAAAACATAACATAGTTGATCTCACAGCAAAGTATAAATCTCCAGAAGGAATAAACTGAAACAAAAAATGTGACTACCAATTATATGATGGTAAAAAGGTGCTTGCAGAGCTGTGATTGAAGAAAACAATAGAACCAGACACTTTTGCAGTTGAGTTTTATCTCATTTTTAAAGAATAGATAATTCAAATGTTATTTATTTTAAAGATGTGGTGTACAATTCAGGAAATTCAAATGTTTTTTAAACTAATCTAGGTCATAGACACATGTGAATATAGATGCAAACATTTCTAAATAAAATATTAGCAAATAGATTTTAGTAATGTATCTAATGAGTAGTAAAACAAATACAGTTTACTCCAGGAATACAAATATAGTTTAATACCAGGAAATCTATCAATATCCATTAATCAACAAATTAAAGGAGAAAAACAAGTCAACATAGCAATCGAAAGACATTTGCTTAAATTTAGCCACTACTCCTAATAAAAACTCTCAATAAAATAAGTATTATTTACCAAAAATAAATAGCAAATATTATCCTAAATGATAAAATAGTAAAACTATTTTAAGTTAAACCAAGAACTACACAGGAATGTCAACTCTTGCTACTATTACTTAAGATTGCTTTGGAGGTTCTTGCAAATATAATACATAAATAAATCAACAGAGAAGAAGGAGAAAAATAATCCCTTTTTCTGACCATCTGGTTATAATATATGGAAAATCTAGGAAGCTATAGTAAAAGTGTCCTAGAGTTAAATGAATTTGGCTAGGTGTATACATGCAAGATAAATATATAAAAATAAGCAATTTTATCTATTATAAAAATGAACAGCTATGAATGGAAATACTAACAAGTATTCAATTAATAACAAAATTATAAAATAGGGAGACTGAATAAAAAGGTGTAGGACTTGCATGAAGCAGAGAATTCATTAGATGTTATGTGTCTTTATGGAAGGACATAAAACAAGATATATACAAATAGAAACACCATGTTTTTGGATAGGAAAATTATATATTGAAAACTCAATTCTTCTAGAATGAATATATACATTTAATGCAATTTTTATTAGAATCCCAGTGGCTTTCGGATAAGGAATGTGATGAAATAATCTTAAAGTTCATATAGAAGATGGCCCAGAAAAAATGACAAAAAGATCAGTGACAATTTAGAAGCTATCAGAACATACTGTCAATTTAATAATGTATTGGCATAGGAATAGGTAACTAGATCAGTAGAATAGAATAAAGGCTCTGGAAATAGACCCTAATATATAAAGGGAGGCCCAAACTTTACCTGCGTGATAATCACTTGTATACCTAATCCTGAATTGTACCTCACAGCTTTAAAATAAAATAAAACAAAACAGAAGGTTGTATATTAGAAAGTTGGTAGTTCAGTTCAGTGGGACAAAGATGTATTCTATAGTAAATGATTATGGTGCAACTGACTATCTCGAAGCAAAACTTGGATTTCGATTTTATTTATATTAAACACAAATATAGATGTAAAAACTAAATATACAAAGTTAAACAATAGTGTCTCATAGGGTCATCTTGTAGACCACTTTCCCAGATTTTCTTTTAACCAGAAGTTAATCACATTTAACTGTATAAAAATTCACACTCCAAATATATCATAGGCACAGTCAATGGAAAAACAACTGATTTGGGAAAAAAATAATTGCAGGTGACAGATATAAGATGTGTAGTAAAACAAATACAGTTTACTCCAGGAATACAAATATAGTTTAATACCAAGAAAATGACCAAGAATTCTTGCAAATGGCAAGCAAGAGACATTTTCCCACTAGAAAGTGGCCAAAATATATAAATAGGCATTTTGTGGAAAAGCAAATTCAGTTGCCAATAAATGTATGAATAGTTGCTCCGATTCATTTGAAGTTAGAGGAAGGCAAATTAAAGTAATAAGGAGATTAATTTTTACCTCTATCTGATTGGTGGGAAGAAACAGTTATGTCAATTGCTGGTGGGATATAGAGAAAAAGGCACTTGTGTACTTTTTTTTTGAGTTGGAGTCTCACTCTGTCGCCCAGACTGGAGTGCAGTGGCTGCTCCCAGCCACCGCAGCCTCGACCTGCTGGGCTCTGGCAATCCTTCTGCCTCAGCCTTCCAAGTAGCTGAAACTACAGGTGCGCGCTACCACGCCCAGCTAATTTTTGATTTATTGTAGAGATGAGGTCTCGCCAAGTTGCCCAGGCGGGTCTCGAACCCACGGGCTCAGGCAACCCACTCACCTTGGCCTCCCAAAGCGCTGGGATTACAGGCTGAGCCACTAAGCCCGGCCACTTGTGTACTTTGACAATGGAAATGTAAGTTATTTTAGTTTTTTCAGAAAGTTATATGGCAACTTCTTTTAAAAAAATAAAAATGTGTCTTTCCTTCAGCCCAGCAATCCCTCTCATGGACTTTCTTTTATACAAATAAACCTATTCTGATTGAAAGAGATTTCTGTAAGATATTGTTCTGTGAAAAAAACAAGATGCTAAGAAGTGTGCATAATATGATTAAATTTTTATAAGACAGTGGAATGCTTCCCTCAATATGAGTATGTGAGATCATATAAATATGGAGATATGTGTGGAAGGATACACAATAGGTTATTGATACGGATTTTCTGTGCTATTGGAAAGAAAGGAACAATTTAAACCCAATAGAATTTCTTAAACAATTTAAACAAAATTCTATTCTTTTATATGAAAAAACCTTAGGTCAGATTTTTCTGTTTTCAATATTAGCTAAAAGATGGAACTTTTTGTCATTTCTTTTTCAATAACAAATTTTAGTGCTTGAAGCTTTTGCCATTGCTAGTTTTACTTTGAATAGATTATTTCTGCAAGTAATATTTATTAAAATTGGGCACAGAGAACAAAGCAAATGAATAGAGCAAAGATTTAAGATCTGAATGCACAATGGAATAAAACTATCTTTGGGGTCAAATGCTTTTCTTTGTGCCTGGCATAAGCCATGTAAGTGCTTGGTAATGACTAGTTATTACTATTATTACTCAAATGTGTAAATCATTCCTTTTTTCACTCATTCTATTCCTATTATTTTGCCATGTTAGTCTAGGCAAGACTTTGTGGCTGGGATTAGGGAGACAACTTTTGTAGAGCCGGACTCAGGGTGGAGTACCTAAGTGAGCTATGCCAAGGGAAAGACCCAAAAGGGTGTGGCAGGGAGTGTGTCACACTGGGAGAGGTATAGCAGGCTGAAGGGAGCCCTGATACTGACCCTGGCTACTTGCTGTCCTGAAGGAATGTCGGTCATGTGTTGCCATTTCTTTAGAGTTTTCAGCATGCAGAAAATCTCCACATTTTTAGGTGAAGTCTGACATGTATATGTTGATGGGTAGTTTAGATTTGACATCATGTAGTTTCAACAAAACATGTCTGCAGTCTATATACCAGTTTTTGACTTAGGTGTAACTTACCCCATGATTGTGCTGATGTTCCCAGTGCTGGAAAGGGTGCTCTGTTATATAGGAAGATCTTATCCTCTGTCTAAAAAGTCCTTCCTGACAAAGCAGTTCGGCCGTGGGAGTTCTTGCGGCAACAGATAGGTCAGAGGTGTTCTTGGTCCAGATCTGGAGGGGATCCCCTTGAGTGCATCCCCTCGAAATAGCAGTGTGGGATGTTGGCTGTCCAGCAGGTGGCAGCATTGGCACAGAGATTGACCACATTAGACCTGTAATACAACTTCCATCCTTATTTGCCTGTGAATCAGGAAAAGACCAGCTTTAGATTATTTGCCATACTTTTTTTTTTTTTTTTGAGCTGGAGTCTCACTCTGTCGCCCAGCTTTGACCTGCTGGGCTCTGGCAATCCTTCTGCCTTAGGCGCGTGCTACCACGCCCAGCTAATTTTTTAAATTTATTGTAGAGACAAGGTCTCGCCAATGTGCCTGGGCTGGTCTCGAACCCTTGGGCTTAGACAATCCACTCGCCTTGGCCTCCCAAAGTGCTGGGATTATAGGCTGAGCCACCGAGCTCAGCCGCCATACATTTTTCAATTAAAAAATTAAGTTCTTACTCTGTGCCAGCCACTATGCTTGGTGCACTTTCTCAACCATCATCTTATTTAATTCTCACAACCTGTGATGTTGGCCACTATTTCCCCTTTGGGAAGATGAGGAGACTGAGTTTCAAAGACCAAAGGAACCCGAGACTGTTCCGTGCAGCCTCTAAGAAGCAGAGCTGAGTCTGGAATGAGGTCTTTGGGTCTTTTTATGGAGTCGCACCTGTTACTACAAGGCTTGGGGTCATGTTGCCGTCTCGATTCTGTTAACACTTGCCTGGGTAATGTTCCTGAGACATTTGGTCTGTATTCTGGAACAGAGAAAGCAGTATGCCATGTGTCCGTCACATGACAGGGGACATTTGCTCTGAACACTCCCAAGGTGGCTGTGCCCGAGCTGGTAATTGAGAGAAGATGGACCCTATTATGGAGGAACAGCGTGTGTGCTGTCAGGAGAATGGACGTGGACATTTGGTGTGTGTTTTTTACATAAAAACTCCTGCAATAGCAACAGATGACTGTTTCCCTTATTTTTATTTTTCAAAGCCTTGGTTTCAAAAACAAGTTATCTAAGAAGTTTAAAGCTCCTTGTGATCAATGCGAGGGGTTGATCATCATTCTAGTCATTTGGTCATCAAGGCTGCAAGATGCTTGGGTAACAGACCTACTCCATGGCGATTTCACTCTGCATCAGACTGCGTTTGATTAACAGTGATCAGTCTCATGATTTTGAGTAAATGGCTTAAATCTGTGAGACAATTTGGCAAATAAATTAAATCAGCCTGCAAACTTCAGAATTTCTTCTAGTGGAGGCAGTGTTGGGTAGAGAGCAGATTCAGGCCTTTTCCCTCTTCCTGTGTGACTTTGCAAAAGTAATCAGTCTCCTAGGACTTCCGTTTCCTCATCTGTAAATTAGGAGGTGGACTGAGGCCATCAGAATTTCCTTCCTGCTCAGAGAGTCTATGATTTTCTGGCACTCCAGTGGATCCGTGGGAGGACAGGACTAGCCTCCCTCCCGTACGAGAAGCTTCAGAGGTGGGCCTATCGAGGTGGGCACACACAGGGAGGATCTGAAGTCCCTGGCTGGTTGGAACCAACTAAAGGGACGCTGTGACATGACATTTAAAAATCATGGGCTTGGTCAGACCGTTCTGATCCAACCCTGGCTCCGGTTACCAACTGTCTAATAATCTTGGGAAGTCACTTAAACCCACTGCACATCCATTTTCTTAGTAGCTACCTGAAGCTTTGCTGTGGGTGCTGAAAGAGCTGGCATGTATAAAACCTTTGGCATGCACTAGCTGCCCAGTAAATGGGGAATTATTTTCATTAGTAATTATGGGTTGAATCTTGTCACCTGAAAATCTGCATGGTAAAGTCCATACCCCCAGTGCCCCAGAAAGTGACCTTGTTTGGAGACATTACAGAGGTGATCATGTTAAAATGAGGTCATTAGCATGGGTCTAAATCCAATACGACTGGTGTCCTTATAAAAAAAGGGGAAATTTGGGTACAGAGGCACACATAGTAGGGGAGACAATATGAAGAGACACAGAGAGAAGATGGCCTTCTTTGTCAAGGCCAGAGGCCTACAGCTGATCCTTCCTCACAGCTTTCAGAGAAGACCAACCCACTAACCTTAATTTTGGACTTTTGGTTCCAGAACTATGAGACAATACATTTCTGTTGTTTAAGCCACCCAGTTTGTAGTGCTTTGTTACAGAAGCACTAGCAAACTAATACCGTTATTTGCACTCAGATTGCCATTCCATTGCCATCTTCCCCTGTTTTGAGTGTACCTTGTATAACACCTATGGAAGAACAAATCTGGCTGAATGTGGTGCCTCATGCCTGTAATCCCAGCATTTTGGGAGGCTGAGGTGGGAGGATTGCTTGAGCCCAGGAGTTCGAGACCAACCTCGGCAGCATAGTGAGACCTCATCTCTACAAAAAACAAAAATATAATATTAAATTATCTGGGTGTGGTGGCATGCGCCTGTAGTCCCAGTTACTCAGAAGGCTGAGGTGGAATGATTGCTTGAGTCCAGGAGGTCGAGGCTGACGTGAGCTGTGACCGTGCTACTGCATTCCAGCCTGGGTGACAGAGTGAGACTCTGACTCAAAACACAAACAAACAAACAAACAAAAAAGCCCAAATGTTTTTGTTGTGACTCTATGTTCACTTCTTCAGCTGCTGAAGTGTGGTCTGTATGCTTTTGCGAAGATAGAAAAATAACACTGATTGATCATTTTAAGTACTTTATATGTTTTATTACATAAACCCTCATAGCAACGCTCTGAGAAAAAGGAATTATTGTTTCTCCCATTTTACACACAAGGAAATCTAGGCATAGATATGTTTAGTAACTTATCTACATCTATGAAGTTGTTCAGTCAGGATTTGGATGGACCCAGATACACTGACCCCAGCGCCCTTGCCCTTAATTCTTACGATGATCTCTTAGCCCCCATGTGGAGAAGCTTAGTGGGGTTGACTGGGGTTGAAGGAAGGGCGAGTCTGAATGGCCACCTCTCACCAGCAGGACTCTTGGCAGCAGGATGAAGCTGAGGGTTCCTAGCCCTCGACACTGGCCTCTGAGTATCTCCCATTTGCATTGTTGAAACACGATGGGCACGGTGGTCCCCGCTGCCAGTGAACCACGGAGCCTGACAAAGTGTCCCGTTGGCCAGAGCCCAGAACTGTTACTTTCATTTTGGACCCTTCATCTTTCAGGCTTCCCCAGAGCTGCAACTAGTGAATCTTTTGGGTTTCTGCCCAAGGAACTGACATCGAGGATTGCTATGGAGGTGCAGAATGACCCAGCAGTCAAGAGCTTAGGCTCCGGCATCAGGTGCCTGGGTTTGGATCTTGGTTCTGTTCTTTACAGTCTGCGTGAACTTAGGTGACTTATTTAACCTCAGAGCCTCACTGTAAAATGGGGATAATAACAGCACTTATCTCGTAGGGTCACGTGGTAGGGGTTATTAACACACGTATGCCTCTTGGACCAAACTTGGTAAACAATAAATGTTGGCTTTTATTATACAATCAGTGGGGTGGGAGAGAGTACTATAATGGTAACTGCCTAGAAGTGAATTTCTTCCAGGAAAAGGACTGAACTATATCCAGTCTATGGTAACAAATTCATAACATTTCAATAACTTGCCATCTGTATAACAGTAGAAATTTTAGGACGTTTGCAGCTGGTAGAAAATGTGCATAGTTTATAGTCAATATGTGTTGAATGAATAGTTGAAATGAGAGGTGAAGCTGGCCATGAGGCATCCTGGTTTCTGGCACTGCAGGAGGGAGGAGGACACAGGCTGGCAGAGGGATGCCTGGGCAACTATGATCAAAGTAGCAGTTAATCACTCAAATCCCCAATCCAGGAGGGTGAGGTGATTCTGAGCAGTCCAGCACAGGAGGTAGGGAGGTGGGAGGGCAGAGGGACTCTGGAGTCCCTCACCATCACTGTCAGTGGGGATGCTGGGAGGCAGGGATGGGAGGAAGGGCTGGGCAGAGCAAGAGGAGGGCAGAGGCCTGGTTGGCTGGGTGCCATCCAAGTGGGGAACTAAAGGGAAAACCGGGGCCTAACAGAATCTATCAGACAGAAAGACTGTTCTGAGGGAATTAGCAATGGCCAATGGCTCCGTGCTCATTTAGGGAGGCTCCAGTACTCACATTATCTCTTTGGATGGGCATGAGGGCAGCAGAAGCACCTGCGGACCATGATCACCATGTGAATGAAACCTGATCTCATGTGAGCAAAGTATGAGCCTTCGTGAGTGAAGCCTGATCCCACCTGAGTGAAGCCTGATCCTACATGAGTGAAGCCTGATACCTTGTTGTTGAAGCCTGATCCCTGGTGAGTGAAGCCTGATTCCACCTGAGTGAGGCCTGATCTCATGTGAGTGAAGCATGATCCCACATGAGTAAAGCCTGTTCCCATGACTGAAGCCCAGTCCCTTGTGAGTAAAGCCTGATCCCACCTGAGTGAAGCCTGATCCCTGGAGAGTGAAGCCTGATACCTTGTGGTTGAAGCCTGATCCCACCTGAGTGAAGCCTGATCTCACATGAGTGAAGCCTGATCTCTTGTGAGTGAGGCCTGATCCCACCTGAGTGACGCAGGATCCCTGGTGAGTGAAGCCTGATACTTTGTGGTTGAAACCTGATCCCACGTGAGTGAAGCCTGATACCTTGTGGTTGAAACCTGATCCCACGTGAGTGAAGCCTGATCCCACCTGAGTGAAGCCTGATCCCATGTGAATGAAGCCTGATCCCACATGAGTGAAGCCTGATCCCACCTGAGTGAAGCCTGATCCCACATGAGTAAAACATATTCTCACATGAGTGAAGCCTGATCCCTTGTGAGAGAAGCCTAATGTCATGCGAATGAAGCTTGATTCTATGTGGGGGAAGCCTGATTCTATGTGAACAAAGCCTGATTCCATGGGTGTGAAGCCCAATCCCATGTGGGTGAAGCCTGCCTCCTGTGCACCTAGGACAGGTCTTCACACCTGGCGGCTGGGAGGCGTTGGGGCTCCTGACTGAGAGAGCATGCAAAGACTATACGCCAGTTTACATTTCCAAGACCTGGGAACCACACCCATGCCTGATGAGAACAGGCAGTCCCATTCTAGACAGGCCGAAGAGACCTGGCAACCTTCTGCCTCCTGGATCTGTTACAAAGGAGTCAATTGATAGCTTTCCAGAAGCAAAGGAAAGACTTCCACTGTACTTGTCATGAAGTGTAAATTGTTACAATCTTTTTAGCGGGTAATTTTGCGGTATTATCAAAATGCAAAAGATGTTAATTGCAATGTTGTTTGTGGCAGTGAATAAGTGAAAATGATCTAAATGTCATCAACAGAGGACTGGTTAACAAAATGAATGTATCTCTGTACTATGGAATAATATACATTAATCAAATATGTTGAAGTAAATGTGTATTTAATGACATGGAAAGGTAACCACACTATATTAAATGGAAAAAAAAGCATGTTTCAGAAGAATGCATCAGTATTATCCCGTGTGTGTGAAAAAAAGAATTATGCACATATAAATGTCTGAGAAATGCTTGGAACATATCTGAAAGGACACTAACCAAATAAACAGTAGCTGATTCTAGAAAGTGGGCTTGATGGGAGATGGGAGGGGACAGGAAAGGGAACAGGGAATTTCATGTTATCCTTGATAGATTTCTGTACTATTTGCTTGTACTGTTTTACTATAAGCATTTATTGCACCCTGCTTTTAAAAGATGTAAAAACAAATTTCAAAATAAAACAAATCTTTGTTACATTGGTATTTGGGTTTTACGTTTTCTCAGCTGTCTTCAGGCTTGGAGCAAGTCGCTTGTTTTGATAAAATGATGTGATGTGGCTTTTTAAAGCCCAGGAGCCTGTGGAGAGGCTGGCAGGAGGGTTGAGGTTCATTAGGAGGCCAGAGTGGTGGTCTGACTTCCCCCTAGCAAAAGAGGTTTGGGCAGGAGAGACCCTTTCAGGTGTGCCATTCTTTGGGGTTTGAAGGCCATTCATTGGGCACCTTGCAGGCACTAAGTATTATACTTAGCGCCATGTCAGAGCACTCATGGGGAGTTGCGCTGAGCCTGACATAGAACTCTTGACTAGAGTTTGAAAAGGCCGAGGTCATCTCACTGGCCATTTCCCAGACTGCAGCACATGAGAACTCACTGGGCTCCGGGTGGTCACTGCATAGAGCGCTCGACTGTGTCACGCATTAGGCACTGAATGGAATCGTGTGTGTACCACTGCACTGGACACCCCATGGAACTCTTATTGGATCCTACACAGAATGTGACTTTCAGCACCATCATTGACACCATGAAAAACTCTGAACTGGTCCCCAGAAAGCACACTTTCTGGGTACTTCCATGACCCCATAACCAGCATGAGTGGGCAGCTGAAGAATTTGATTCTTCCATCCTGGATCCACTCAGCAAATGCCTTCCAGGAACAGAGCCTGTCCTGTGGAGAAAGTTGAGCTACACACCCACCACAGCACCCATGTCCTGGAGCCTGGGGAAGGGGAAAGGATAGGTAAAGCCCACTCATACTTGCCACCTCCTTTTTGCTGCCTGGGCTTGAAAGGGTCCGTTTGCTGTGTGAAACTCCAGATAAATAGAGGTCACTGTCCATAGTATACATCTATCCGAGAGTAGTGTGAAGGGACGACAAACAATTCCCAAAGAGCTTGGAAGGAGAATGAAACTCCAAGATGGGTGGCCAGGCTCACTGCTGCTTGTATGGCAGAGCCTTGCCTGAGGTATGCCCTGGCTTTGGGAAGTCCCCATCTATATCAGTTGCCTTAGTGACTATCATGTCCCACATAAGAGCAGCCAAACCATATCCCGTGACCCCCAAGACCCTTCATGAGAACTGTTGCACCCTCCATGCCAAGAGCAAAACCCAGTTGAGATGGGATGCTGGGTGGCTTGTCAAGCACCCTCACTTGTTAAGAAATTGTTCCACATGTTTCAGATTCACAGAGATTCAGGGCTGCCTCTTAGCAACCAAGACGTAAGCACATTTCATAGACCTGCACAGTCACTTGAGAATGCACAGACAGAATGTTGTGTCTTCTGAATTTAGGGGACCCTCAGAGGGTGGCGTTCACCCCTCCTTTCCAACCCCGAAATACAACCAGAGGCATTCTGGACCATTGAGGGCAGCTCCTGATGTGATTAAGAAAGGCAGGTGTCTGTGCCTGGGAGGTCTCACTCTGAACTAAGGAAAGATATGCCTTTATCCAAATTCTTCATTTGAGCCCAGAAGAAAATGTTGGTTTATCATGAGGCTCTTCTTGGCTCAGTCTCCCTATCATTCCCCAGATATGTGGAGGGTATTTCCATTTCAAATTCTCTTTCCTAATAGCTTTTTAAAATTGAGGTAAAATTTACATAACATAAAGTTAATGATTAACCATTTAAAGTGTTCCATTCAGTGGCATTTAGTAGTTCACTAGTTGTGCAGCCATCATTTCTGCCTAGTTCCAAGATAGTTTCATCACACCCAAAGGAAGCCCAATACCCATTAAATAGTCACTTCCCATTCCCTGCTTCTGCCAGCCCCCAGCAAACACTAGTCTGTTTTCTGTCTCTATGGATTTACTGATCCTGGTGGTTTCATATAAATGAAATCATACAATAGGTGATCTTTTGTGTCTGGTTTTGGCATTTAGCACAATGTTTTTAAGGTTCATCCACTTTGCCCTAGTAGCTTTTTAGGGACACTACATGGTATGGAAAGAATGTAACCTGTTTTTGAAAAAAAAATCCCATCAAGAGATCTACGACACTTAACATTTCCCTGTTCCAGTGTGTCAGCAGTGTGCTGCTCATGCCTCCTGCAGACTTAAGGCACAAGGCATGAAAAGGAAACCAACGAATTCCTCTCTTTTCAGGCCTCCATCAGCTCCCTCACATTTACTCTCAGCCTATGATCCTAGTTTCTTTTTCACTGAGAAAATGACTCCATTAGAAGAGAGAGCCTACAGGCTGCCAAAATCCAGTCCTTTTTAAAAAATGTTAATTTGTTTATTTTTAAATTCATTTTTTGTGTTGGGGTCTCATTCTGTTGCTCAGGATGGAGTGCAGTGGCATGATCACGGCGCACCGCAGTCTGTAACTCCTGAACTCAGTTGATCCTTTTGCCTTACCCTCCCGAGTAGCTGGGACTACAGGCACATGCCACCATACCCGGCTAATATATTTTAAAAGTTTTTTTTGTAGAGACAAGGTCTCACTAAGTTGCCCAGGCTGGAAAATAAATTTAGATACAAGGGGTACATGTGCAGGTTTGCTACATGGCTATATCACGTGATGGGGAAGGCTGGGCTTCTATTGAGCCTGTCACCCAGATGGTGAGTATAGTACCCCATAGGTAGCTTTTCAACCCTTTGCAGCAATGTGGATGCAGCTGGAGGCCATTATTCTAAGCAAATTAACACAGAAACAAAAAACTGAATACAGCATGTTCTCACTCATAAGTGGGAGCTAAACACTGGGTGTATAACAGACTAAAATGTAGTCTGTAGAGGCAGACAGACTCGGGGTTGGTTCTGGCTCAGCACGAACTAGCTATGTGTCCTGGGAAAGTTATTTACTCTTTGTAAGTTTCAGTCCTCATTCATGAAATGAGAAGATAATCCCTACCTCATATACAGTTGTGAGGATTAACTGATAATATATATACAATCACCTGGTCTTCTTTTTTTTTTTTGAGTTGGAATCTCACTTGGTCATCCAGGCTGGAGTGCAGTGGCACACTCACGACCACCCCAGCGTCGACCTGCTGGGCTCAGGCAATCCTTCCGCCTCAGTCTTCCAAGTAGCTGGAGCTACAGGCACATGCCACCATGCCTGGCTAATTTTTTGGTTTATTGTGGAGATGAGGTCTTGCCAAGTTGCCCAGGCTGTTCTCGAACCTGTGGGTTCAGGTCATCCTTTCATCTTGGCCTCCCAAAGTGCTGAGATTTACAGGCTTGAGCCACTGCGCCCGGTCACCTGGTCTTCTATCTGACACATAGTAGGTGCTCCCTAGTTGACAGAGGAAAAAGAATGAAATTCAATGTGAGGCATGATGCGCATAGTACGCTAATTCCTTGCCTCTGCCCCTCATTTACATGTCTTCTTCTGTGAGCACCTCACTGCATGGTGGCTGCTATTTTCTCTGAATTCCCACTCCCTCCCTCTTATCTAAATAATTTACCTTGGACTGAACACACACTGCCTTGTTCCTTTGTCAAGCAGGTTCTTTTTCCCTATGCGTGCATCTCATTTCTCCAACTAGACTGAGTATTTTCTTGAGGTCAAGAGCTATTTACTTCTTCCAGGGAACATATGTTCCGGATTTTCCAGGACAGTTCCACTCTTAAATATGTAGTCTCCCGAAACCACTGGGATATCACAGATACAGTAGTTTGGCATCTGAGCTACATCTTCCAGACTGTTCCTGCAGATGGGCTTGGACAACATGGTCACTTTTAATGTCTGGCAAAGGTGTCAGTTGCTCAGAAATGCTACATCTGCTCCCCCCCATCTTCATAGAAATGAAATGACTGGAAGTCAAGCCTCCATCCTAATTATCTGACTGTAAAAGGTGCAAGTTGGCTTTCTTAGGGAGGTCCCTCTTCAAAGGCACTTGCTGCAGAAGCTGAAGCCCAAATTAAAACTGATTCACATTCTCATAGAAGCATCAGCTATTAAAGTGTAAGTTCTGAAATGGGATGTGTTACCGGAGAATGAGGTCAGTTATGGGCAGGGAAAATGTCTTTCAACGTTTCAGCATAACTTAGACTCATAGTTGAATTTATGTGTTGGGCTTTTACTACAAATAAAATGAATAACGTTCAAAGTGTCCATTTAATGTTGTTGACCCTGTCCTTTTTTTTTAATACAGGAAGTTGGTACTTAGGGAAGGAATAAAAACAGAAACCAAGAGTCAGAAACATTTATGAAGACAACAAATTTCTAGAGCACTTGCTCTTAGCCATTTTTTGGGTCACAGCGCTCTTCAAGGACATGATAAAAGTTATAGATCCTCTCCAACAGAAATGTACGCATTATGCACAGACACATACAATTCTCTGTATAATTTTGGGGGGATTTCAGGCCTCCTTGAAGCCCACCTAAGGTCACTGTGTTAAGATTTCTGTTATCATGTGGGGCACCCGACTGCCAGGTGTTCTGTAAAGAACCAAAGGCACAAAGATTAACAAGACGTGGCTCCTGCTTTCAAGGGACTTGTACTCTGGTGAGTGGAATCAAACCTATTTCCTCTTCCAGGAGCTATGGGGTACAAAGAAGTGCCTTTTCTACCCTATGACTTCAGCAATTGCATTAACAAAGATTGCTCAAGCTGTATGTCCAGCCTAGACACTTCTGCAGATCTAACTACCTAATGGATTTGGCCACTTATCAGGGAGAAGGATGTATGCATCAGCTGGCCTGGTCCCCAGAGCTCCAACAGAGTTATGCATAGGACACGGCTTTGTCTGGGAACCCACTTGGTCTGGAAGGTGCCCTCATCTAGTCAGTTGCAGACACTGACCGTCTGCACCATCTCTCCCTTTGCTTCCTACTGCCCTTATCCTGGTTTTGGCTCTCATTTCCTGACTGGTAACAACAGCTTCCAAGATGGTGGCCTCTTGTTAATTTCTCCATCCTACACAGGTATATACACTGCTTTTCCTAAAGCTCATTCATCTGAGGAAGGATTGGATAGTTTCTCTCTTCAGAAACTTGCTGAGGTGGTTTTCCATCCCCTATGGCATAAGGACCTCACTCCTTACCACAGCACTCAAGGCTTGTGGTTGGGCGTCACTAAACATTTTTTGCTTCATGTCCTATCCAACCATGCGCAAACCCTTTACCAGTATTAGATCCTTCATTATTCCCTAAATAGAGTTGCATTTTCTTCCTTTTTTTGTGTCGAGGTCTCATTCTATTGCCCAGGCTGGAGTGCAGTGACACGGTCATGACTGACTGTAGCCTCTACCTCCTGGGCTCAGGCAATCCTTCTGCCTCAGCCTCCTGAGTAGCTGAGACTATAGGCGTGCACCACCATGCCCGGCTATTAATTTATTTTTACAGAGATGAGGTCTCACTGTATTACCCAGGCTTGTATTGAACTCCCGGGCTCAAGCAATCTTCCTGCTTTGGCCTCCCAAAGTGCTGGGATTACAGGTGTGAGCCACTGAGCCTGGCCTAGAGCTGCATTTTCAAGCTCCCCTAGCTGGCTTATTCTGCTTTACCCTCAACCCAGAATGCCATTCTCTTAGTAGTCATCTATAAGATTCTTCTTAGCCTCAATATCCCAGGTTGAGTGTCTCCTCTGTGAAAGACTCCCCAACTCACCAAGTCAGAAATCATGAGGGCTTTTTTGAGACTGTACTTAGCACTTAGTCTGTTCTGCCTTATAAAAGTGTCATTGCCCATGCCATGATTCCTCTGAAGCAGAGATGGCATCACATTTATCTCTGGGGGTTGAAGTTCTTAACAGAAGGGTGACCCACCCAAGACTGAATCTGTGTATTTTTCTCTCTTCTTCAATGAGAAGATGCAAACAGCCACCTCTGACTTCCCGAGGCTGGCATCCCTTAGAAGAACAGTATTGGAGTCTTTTGAAAGGTCTCCCTTAGAAAGGCAAAGCCCTTTGGAGTCACTAAAGATATATTTCATTAAAAGAGTAGGTGCAGTATGATTGCGAGAAAAGGAAATAGATAACAGTCTTTTGTGGGAGAGTTCAAAACAAAACTTTTCAGCCCCTGAAGACAGTCCCCAGGAGAGAAGAGGATGGTGAGTCTGGGTCCCAGAGTTACTAGTCCCAGAATGTGCTTCCTGAGCTGGGCTTCAAATAGAAGGTCATGCTGTCTGGGCTGGTTGAAGCAGGAGCAGAAGATCAGCTGCACGTTTGAGCTCCAGCCTGGCAGCTTTGGGTTCTCCGCACGCCAGAGGGTGGTGCCCCTGTGGCCTTCATTTCACACCCACGCAGCTCTGGACAATGGAAGAAGGTTAAAACGGAGGTCCCAAGGGTCTGGCTGCACCCTTCAGGGTAGCTTCGAGTAGAGGTGCCTCGTCCTGATATCCTAGCGGCTCTTGGAGGATCGGGTGCGGCTTTTGTGATGTGAAGGCAACTCCCCAACTGGGAACTCCTGCTCAGTCACCAGGGCCCCTCTCTGAAGTCAGAGCAGTGATGTAGAGTCAAGATGGTCTGGATGTTGTCCTCACTCTAGCAGTTACTAGCTGCATCACCAGGAGAATACTGTTAGAGAATTTATGCTATTGTCAGAATGTGACCCGGGCCTTGCTAATTATTTCCGAAACAAGATGGAGGAACCATCTGTACATCTGTAATCTCCAGTGTTCAGGGCCTTGTTCACGGCACAGGCACAATAAATGCTCACAGAATTGAAATCCAAATGCTTCGGAGCCAGTTCTGAATATTGATTCTGCTATGCGAACGTTTCTTCCCATTTGCCACAATACCAAATGCCACTGTTTTGGTCCCTCTCCAAGGTCTCTGTCTCTAAGCTCTTAATTAGAAAAAGGAAGCAGTAATTATTAAAGTTATTAAAATATGGAATATTGCAAAGGAGCAGATTAGAAGTCTTCACGCTAATCCAAACAAATCGTGCTAATGTTACTTTGATTCTAGCAAACCCAAACCCGCAGAGGAAGATAAAACTAGGGCTTGTTTTCTAAGTGGAGGGTTTAGCCTCTTCGTTAAGCCAGGATTCATCAAGCATTCACCGGGAGCTGCAAAAGAGAAGCAGGAGGCGATGAAAGGAAGAACAACGTGAACACCGCAGAAAAGACGAGGTAGAGCACGGGAGAGCGTGTCAAGAGAATCAACCCAGTGGCTCGTAATTACTAAGGACTACCACAAGCCCCTCCCTCTTCCGGGAGCTATGGGGTACAAAGACTTGCCTTTTCGACCCCATGACTTTAGCAATTGCTTTAACAAAGATGATTACTCAAGCTGTCTGTCCAGTCCAGACACTTCTGCAGGTCTAACTAATTAATGGATGTGGCCACTTATCAGCCGGCCTTGTCCTCAGAGCTCCAACAGAGTTATGCATAGGACATAGATTTGTCTGGGAGCCCACCTGGCCTGGAAGGTGCCCACATGCATCTCAAATTCAGCACATGCCAGACAGAGCTGAAAATGTACGCCTCCACCTGGTCTTTCTGCTAGGAGCCTATGTCAGCCAACGGAACCACCACCCATTGCACACATGTCTAGGCCACACCCCGAGAGTCATTTTGGATACCCCTCTTTGCTAGTGTCTTTTGGTTGCCAAGAACTGATGGTGCAAGCTCAGAAACATCCTTTTTTTAATTTTAAATTTAAATTTTATTTTAAAGATGTGGGGTACAATTCAGGGTTAGGTATACAGGTACCCTTGTTGATGAGGTGTGTCCCCCTCCCCTGGCAGTTTCCACTACTGCCAATCCCTTTCTTATAGTATTATGAGAATTGTTTAAGATCCGCTTATGAGTGAGAACATGTGATACTCAGTTCTTTATTGCTGTGATAGATCACTCAGCATTATAGACTCTGGTGTATCCTCTCCTTCCTCCTTTTTCTCAGCACCACTGCTCTAGTTCAGATCTTCAGCATCTTGTCTTGCGCTGCTTTCGATCGCTTACCTGCCCATTTCCCAACCTAGCACATTCCAGTCAACCCAAACTGCTGACCATTTGCAAGCCTCCATGCCTTTGCACATATGGTTCGCCTGCTCTGAGTCTTTTCCCCTCCTTGACCTTTACTCTTACCCATCCTCGAAGGCTTAGCCTTATGGTCGTCTTCTCTGGCTGTCTAAGAGCTGTGTTGGTTCTCTCAGGCCTGTAGGCTTTTCGTGCCACTGCAAGCCTGTTCCACAGCACCACCACTGTGAACTGGATGGGTCTGTCTTCATGGAGGGTCAGGGACTGTGCATTTCATGATTACTTATCCCTGGGACTTTGAAGAGTACTTGCTTGCACATGGTGGCACACAGCTTACCTCTATTGAGGGAACCTCTGTTATTCTCTGTTCTAGAGAGTGAAGAACCCTGTAGATACTTGCCTCTGTGAAGGACAGAGCCCCTGGAGTGAAAGTAAGAAGCTCAGGAGATGCCTCACAGAACTATGTGTGATCAAGTGATTTGGTGAATGATAAGGTGATGTCTGAGGCAAAAGGCACGGGTCTGAAGGGAAAAGAAGGATAATGAGGAAGTCACATGGGAGTCTGCTTGTCAGGACTTTACTGGATTTCATAAAATGACCTTGATAGTGCTAAAAATTCATTAGTTAGGTCTTGAAAGTCTTGAAGTAAATATTTCAATTTAAAATAACTACCACTTAATGAACACTCAATATGTCTAGACACTGCATTTTACTTATTTTATATTTAAACATAACAACTCTCTATATAAGGTATATTTAGGTCTATTTTATAGATGAAGGAATTGAGGCTCAGAGAAGTTAAGTGATCCACCCATGGTCACACAGGTATAAAGGGAGTGAAAGAAGAATATTTAAAAAGTTGAAACACAGATCTGATTCCAAAACCTGATCTCTTTACCCTAACCTAAGTTTGCCCTGCAAAATAGACATGTTCCACCTCTCCAGGGCCTGTGCTGTGAATTAGCCATATCTTCAACTGCTTGCTTATCAAAAATATTATAAGATTAACAATCCCTGATAAAATGGACTGAGGCACATGCAATTCCCCTCCTTCCCTTCACCAACTTCCAGTCGGTACCACACACACACACACACACACACACACACACACACACACAAAGAAAAAAAAAAAAAAGAAATAGGCCCCAAAGGAGTGGACCAAATGAGGAAAGGAACAAAGGCGAAATGCCCAAGTCATCCACACAGCAGCAGTAATGTCTCCCTTTTGCACTTTCAAAGTACTTTTTAAAAAACCATGACTTTGCTTGTTCTTCATAGCGATACTGGGACTGTATATCATCGCGCCCATTTTCTGAGACAGGAAAATGAAGCTCAAGGACATTTAGGGCACTTGATTAAGGCTGACAACAATTAGTCAAGGGCAGCATCCTTGCCAGACCCATGTATGATCTGTCACATCGGAAATGCACATGCCTCAACTTCCAGGACAGTGCATGGACACCACTTATGTTGAATATATGAATACTGATAAGAACCAATTTTTACTGCACTAACAATGTGACATGTATTCTACAAAGTGCTTTGCATGAATTATCTCTTTTAATTCTCATAACAACCCTATGATGCAGGAACTGTTGTTTGTCCCATTTTCTTACAGAGAAGAAAACTGAGGCCCAGAGAAGTTAAATCACTTGCTTAAGTGTCAGAGCCAGGACATAAACCCAGCCCTGATGGACTGCTGAGTCTTTGCTCTGGAAAGTGATGGCACGCTTTTCTGTGTCTACTAATCACAGAGCATGTTTCGGCGATCTCCCATTTCAGAGAAGGCCAGTGCTATCTTCATGGGCTCAGTTAGATCAATTTTACATGGCAGTCCTCTTCAAAAGTCATCTCTCCAGATTTTGAAAAGACATAATGCCCTGTGCCCTGTGCCTCACCACACCTCATCAACAAGGGTACCTGCGTAATGAACATTTGTATACCTAACCCTGAATTGTACCCCATATCTTTAAGATAAAAAATAATAATAATAAAAATTCCTCACCAGAAGTTGAGCAGATGCTGGCCATATGCCCCTGAACCTCCCAGTCTCCAGAACTGTACAAAATCCCATTTTTAAGACTAAATTACCCAGTCTTATGCATGCTATTATAGCAACAGAAAATGGCCTAAGAAAATGGATTTTGTTTTGTTTTGTTGTTGGCTAGACCTGAGAATGAAAGTGTTGTTTTAAAAAAGAAAATGAAAAAAAAAAAAGGAAAGTAAAAACAACCCCTTGAAAGACAGCAGAGAAAGAGAGTTAGTTGCTGGCTTTTCTTTAGTCAGTACTAATTAATATCACCTTTTGAAAGCCCCGGGGCTAAGGGATGGCTATTTCCTTGTATTTAGTTTGAATTATTTACTGCGCTGAATTCTGAGATGAGACTCTGTAAGCAATGACCCATGCAGACACTGCAGGTGCCACTTTCATCTCGCTAATGGGTTTTGCCAGTTGAAGACAAGCCTTTTAGGGTTGTTAATCTCTGTTTCAGAATATGTCCTAGAAGGAATTTGGACAGATGGTAGTGACCACAGAGTCCCCAGGTCATGGGATCACCCAGTTTTTACCCCCTCCCCTACTTCGTGTTTTTAGTTTTTCAAGGCCCACACTTTCTAGAACCTTCAACCTCCTTATCTGCCTAGCTATTTTATTGTAGAGATCTGGGGTACAAGTAAGGGTTAACGACATGAGTAGGCTGCATGCAGGTGAAGTTTGGGCCTCCAGCTGGCCCTCACTTCCCCTGGTTTAGGACCAGGTACTCTCTGTGCTGCTATGTGTCCTTCTTCCCTCCCTCTGTCCCTCCCCTGGCAGTGCCCAGTGACTGCCACTCCCCAGTTTGTGCTAATGAGACTATCGTTCAGGGCCCACTTATGAGTGAGAACTGCCTAGCTCTTAATGGCTAGTTTTCTCATCTGACAAATTGGGCTGTGGTGGGGGATAATAACAATAGCTAACTCTGATATCTCTTGGGTCTCTTCCCCATGAAGATAAAATTGGATCTGATCCTGAGTCCATCTCACAGACAGTTGATAGGATCTCCAAGATTTTAGTGCATTCCCTGGGTGGGGTGAGGGCTTCGATCTCATGGTCACCTTGTTGTCTAAGCTCCTGCATGTCAGAGTTAGGTACAGCCTCACTTATCCCTGGCTGCTTCTGAGAGAAAGTCATTTTACTAAATTCTGCCTACTAGCAGCCCTGATGTTCTTCTTTTTATATACATGGGGCAGTTGGAGTTGTTAAAATTGAACTTCCAAATAGCATATAACATATGTTCCCTTTTTACCTACCTGGTTCTTGAGTCTGCTGCTCCTTCCTTCAAAGTATCACTTAGTGAGGGCTTATGATGTGCTAGGCATTGGACAAATGTCCTCCATACATGATTGTATTTAATCCTCAAAACAGTCCTACAGGATGAGATTTCTTTTTTGAGTCAGGGTTTCATCCTGTCATCCAGATTGCAGTGCAGTGACACAATCAGCATTTCACTGTAACCTTGACCTCCTGGGCTCAAGTGATCCTCCTGCCTCAGCCTCCTGAGTAGCTAAGACTACAGGTGTGTACCACCATGCCCAGCTAATTTTTGATTTTTGTGGAGACAAGGTCTCACTCTATTGTCCAGGCTAAAGATGAGATTTTTAAAATTCCCATTTGGCAGATAAGAAAAGGGCAATTCAGATCACATAGCAAGGAAGTGAAGGAACCAGGACTAAAAAAACTGCGATCAAAGTCTTAACCCTTGACCCCCAATACTGCTCCGAGGGCTGAAAGTTTGCTGTATCCCAGCTTAGCTTCTGGGTTAGGGGAGAAGTTGAAATAGACACTCTTGTTTGGTTCCCTCTCCTCTTGTGTCTGAGTCTTCTGGTAGAGCTCTGGGCTACATTTGTTAGTGAAATCTGAGGACTATGCTTTATAGAGAGAAAACAGAGGCCTTTAGCCCTTTCTTTCAAGTCTCCCAACCTCTTCCTGAGTTCTTCCCACATGACTGCTTCTCTAGAACCCACAGGTCTCCAGACCATGCCCTCCTGGGGCGTGACTGTTGCCACAAGGTGATGGTTGGTGAGAAGGAATATGACACTTACCTCATCCCCAATGATCCCCATGATCTTAGCATGCTGGCATAATTCAGTGTATTTTATATTAAGTAACCAAGTTGCTACTTCGTGCCCTTGACAATGTATGCCTCATATATCTGAAAAGGTGTGTCTTGGCTCAAATGTTGGTCTTTCTAGGAAGGTTTTCTCCTACCATCCCAAATAAGAATGAGTCCTTCTCCTGCCCCAATGCCCCTGTCATAGCGCACTGATTCATTTAAATCATGTTTATCTCAAATGACAATTACTGAAACGATCCTATTTCTATGAAATGTCCAGAAAGAACAAATTAATACAGGCAGAAAGTAAGCAGGATGTGGTGGCTCATGCCTGTAATCTCAGCAGTTTGGGAGACGGAGGTGAGAGGATTGCTTGAGCCCAGGAGTTCAAGACCAGCCTGGGCAACATAGTGAGACCTCATCTCTACAAAAAAAAAAAAAAAAAAAAAAATTAGCCTGGCATGGTGGTGCATACCTGTAGTCCCAGCTACTCAGGAGGCTGAGACAGAAGGGTCACCTGAACCCAGGAGTTCGAGGCTGTGCTGAGATGATTGTGTCATTGCACCCCATCCAGTGTGGGAGACAGAGTAAAACCCCAACTCAAAAAAAAAGAAAAAGAAAAAGAAAAGAAAGCGAAAGTATACTAGTGGTGGCCTGGGGCTGGGATTAGGAACTGAGATTACCTGTAAATGGGCATGAAGGAGCTCACTGATGGGATAAAATTGTTCTAAAACTGATCCATGGTGATTGTTGTACCCCTCAGTAAATTTACTAAAAGTCATTGAATTGTGCACTTAAAATGGGTGAATTTTATGATATGTGAAATGTTTCTCAACAAAGCTGTTACAAAAAGAAGTTACCCTATTCATTCTGCTCACTTTACCACTGTCTTACACCCTTTGGTGAGGGTGTGAGCCTATGAGGGCAAGGATCTTGCCTGTCTCGCTCACCAGTGTAACCCAGCATCTAGAACAGCACCTGAGACCTAGTAAGAGCTCAGCAAATATTCAGGAAAGGAGTAAACAGATGAGCTAGCTGTCTCTTATCATTTTGTAAATACTCCATGTAAGCCTATGAAAGGAGACATACTCAATACAGAATCAATAACAAGCTTCAAATCTACAAATTGCACAGCAAGGATAAAAGAAATCACACAAACTCCATTTTCAGTGGGTGTGCCAGATTGCTGTTAACTCAGCATCTTCTCTGCCTCCATCCACATCAGCGGCATCATTACAGAGACATCTGCAATTGCATTCCCCAGAATTCCTTTGCAGGGTGCTTCTGGGTTAGATTTCGTAAACTCCTGGGCAAGTTGAAGTGTGGCAGAGCAGAAGTCATTACTCTCTGACAGCAATCGTGGGCAGATGGATAAGGGGCAAAGGTGAGGTGTGCAGAGCATTCAGGGAGTTCCTGTGAACTGTCTGCTTTGCTTTCCTGAAATTTCTGAAGCTCATGGCACCTCTGGGCCATCTCCTGGGAGGCCCTTCCTTTCAGCTGTGGACAGCAGAGGTTGTTGGCAGCTGCTTCCCTGCTCTTGTCACTGACTGATTTCATGAAGATCAGCTGCTACCCTGACCCTACACCCAAGCCTTTACTTGATTATTATTATCATTTTTGAGTCGGAGTCTCACTCTGTCACCCAGACTGGAGTGTGGTAATATGACCATGGCTACTGCAGCCTCTGCTTGCTGGACTCAGGCTCTTTCCACCTTAGCTTTCCAAGAAGTTGGGACTACAGTTACATGCCACCACTCCTGGTTAGTTTTTTTGATTTGCTGTAGAGGCAAGGTCTCACCATGTTGCCCAGGCTGGTCTTGAATTTTTGGGCTCAGGCAATTCTCTCGCTTTGGACTCCCAAAATTCTGGGGTTACAGGTGTAACCATCACACCCAGCTGCTTCTCAAGACTTTCCAATGCTTGTGTACGTGTCTAACACCTTACAATAAAAACTTTCCTATTTGGAAAACCTGGAGGGGGATTTCTTCTTCTGAACAAACTCTGACAAATACAATGGGTATAGAGTATGATTTTTAAAACTCAGAGTTGGATGATAGTGGGGGGAGGCAGGGGAAGACATTCTATGTGGTCTTTTTAAGGCTTCTGTTGGTCTCAGAAGGAACATCTCTTACTAATTTCTAGACATCACGGATCTTGAGGAAACAGCCTCTTTTCCTCTTCCTGTCATCTCTTTTTCTTACTCTCTGTGCTATGGTCATTGTGAATCATTTCTTTCCCTTTTCCCCTTTTCTCCAGCTTCCAGAAGTGCCCAGTGTACCTTTTCTGAGAGCACTGATTTATGGAACTTGGCCACCTTTCTTGCTTTTGCATTCTTGATAAAATCATCCTGTTGCCTGGTTACACCTAAGAAGCAGAGCTGATACCGGGCAAAATTCTCCAAAGTGAGTCACATCCAGCTTACTCACCAACCTTCTTGAACCTTGTGCCAGACCACTGAGGAGCCAAGATCTTGGACTGGCTGCCTAGAGACATTGTACAACCAGGTCTTTTCCTTCAAATAATCACAATGAAATCAGGCCAAGATAATCTTTTAATAATTATTCTATCAGAGTACACAGTTTTGGTTCAACATGGGCCCAGAAGACCATGTTTCTGAACCCATGTTTCTGAGCCAGTTTTGGTTCAACATGGGCCCAGAAGACCATGTTTCTGAACCCATGTTTCGGAAGCATGCCTGGCAATGTCTGGGGGCTCTTCATTGCCTGTCTTGGCCTTGTTCAGTTCTTCTTACCTGCAAATCCAGGACCTCATAATTCCTCCTGCCATTCCTGGTTAGGACATAGCTTACAACGGTAGCCTGATGCCCATTATCTGGGAGTCTGGAGTTAAGTCCCACCCCCAGACTTGATGTTTGGAGGGGCAAGGATAAGCTCTGCCTATTTGAGGGACCCCCACTCACTCCCTCGTAGTCTCAGTATTTCCTGACTCAGTGTTAGACTTTGTCAGACTGACCATTTGCTTCAGTCTCTGCCCTGCAGATGCGTGGTTATTATGACTTGAATTATATTCTCTCTTTCCATGACTAGGTTGCAACTTAAACTATATCCTTATGGTTGCGACTTACACTCAGATAAGTTTCTTCCTTTCCTGTTAGGGATGGTAGCAGAGAAGTGCTGAAATGTCTTACCAGAACTCTCTCCTCCCACGTTACTGGCTGAAGTTCTGCTGGGAAGGGTGTATCACTAGATACAATGGGTATAGAGTATAATTTTTAAAACTCAGAGTTGGATGATGGTGAGGGGAAGAAGGGGAAAACATTCTATGTGGTCTTTTTTTTTTTTGAGTTGGAGTCTCACTCTGTCGCCCAGACTGGAGTGCAGTGGCACGCTTCCGGCCACCGCAGCCTCGACTTGCTGGGCTCTGGCGATCCTTCCACCTCAGCCTTCCGAGTAGCTGGAACTACAGGCGTGCGCTACCACGCCCGGCTAATTTTTTGATTTATTGTAGAGACAAGGTCTCGCCAAGTTGCCCAGGCGGGTCTCGAACCCACGGGTTCAGGCAATCCACTCACCTCAGCCGCCCAAAGTGAAGGATTACAGGCTGAGCCACCGAGCCTGGCTTATGTGGTCTTCTTAAGGCTTCTGTTGGCCTCAGAAGGAACACCCTTTATTAATTTCTGGATACCACAGATCTTGAGAGAACAGCCTCTTTTCCTCTTCCCATCATCTCTTTTTCTCACTCTCTGTGCCGTGGTCATTGCGAATTGTTTCTTTCCCTCTTCCTCTTTTCGCCATTTTCCAGAAGCACACAGTGTACCTTTTCCCAGAGCACTGATATGCCATCACCTGACTGTATGAGTCTGCACACAGTCCCTTTTCAGTGCTCTATCACCCACTGTCCTCTCTCTCCCACCCTCCCCACCGCACCAATAGCCTTGCCTTGCCTAAATCAGTGCAGAACAAACTATGCCTGTCAGACTCTGTCTTAGGCTATCTGATCACCCTTTTTGGACGCGGTCTTTTCAGTTGAGCTAACTGAAATTCGACAAGCATTCTAGAATCTTCTACTATGTACCAGGGGTTAGGGAGCCAAGTATATCTCAGTTCTTGTCTTCAGGAGCCCACAATATTGCCTACAACAATACTTACCTCTGCTGGTTGGTCCACATTCCCGGGAGCCCACCGTGCATCACACCTAAGTCCTCATTCCAGCACGGTGAAATTTCTCTTAGCTAGAGGAAAGGTTGAAAGCAAATATAGGACAAAATCTTTTTGTTGGTTTAAGCAAAAGCGACACTGGGGTTGAAATTCTCCAGGAAATATTTCCATTTGTCTGAAAGAAATCTATGGAGCCTTGGAATGTTTTTCTGTTCACAAAGGTGGAGGGGGCTGTTCAGATATCTTGATTGTCATAGTCTGATAGAAATAAAAATACAATAATGCTAATATAAGATCTATTCTAGATGCTCTTATGACTTAGGGAGAGCCTTGAAGGCTGTGAATTTTTTCTGATTTGTTGCTTTAGGCAAAACCAGTGCCTTACCTAACACAATGGTAATAATAATGATAGTGCTGGAAAGAAATCCAGAAGAAAGGTATTCTCCATGCTTCCGACATGTGCCAGTTCCTGTGGAAATGAAATCATCAACTACTAGGAGGATTTCCTGCTTCAAATCTTAAAGACCCTGGGCATGGATAGGATAGTGTTTCTTGTAGGTGATATTGGAAAGATTTTTTTAAAAACCACCTCTGGCTTAAATTTTTCTTTTTACTCTGAAAAGCTATAAGCTTTTCATGGTATAAGCTGCCTTTCTTTATAGAACTATGAAATTCTCCTTCAAACACAGTCAAATTTTATTACCAAAAGGCAGAAGATAAATTGGGGGGTAAACACATTCCTGTATTCATTAAAACCTCCACTCCATAAAACTTATTCTGCTCTTTGTAAACATTTATTCTACCAGCACTGGGAATGGGTGAAAGTGTTAGGAGGTATATTTGAGGAGGGATGACCACATGGTCACAAACCAAGGAGCCGATATGTCCAGTCTTTGTTTTCTGATACTGAGCTTCCTTGGTTGCCTCACAGGAATTGATCAGCCTAATGATGGGTTAGCGATGCCATTGACTGACATTCACACAAAGTGTCCTAGACATGTCTGAAGGAAGGAGGATAATTTGGGCAGGTCTTCTCCCCATCGAGCTTAAAACATGGCAGAGAACACTGGACTCAGTGGACTCATAGTTATTTTAAACCAACAATATATCACCAACATGTCTTGCAAACATTAGCTTTCAGTCCCACAAGTCCCCACCACAGGCATGGCTAAGATGCTTTACTGGTAGAAATCCTCTGATTTCATTTTTACTCTGGACGCCAGTTTCGTATTTAAGGTCTGCAAGAAGCAGGGAGGAGCTTCCCCAAGGAGCACCTTGTATGTGACTGATCATCCAAGACTGTCTGTAAATGAACAATACAATTTTCAGGCCAGAGGTGTAAAGGACTGGAATCTGCTCAGATAGGATTTTAAGGACCTAGATCAAGGGCATCCATTCGCTCATTGTAAGGGAAAGTGTCACTCTGGAAAAACTGTTCCTCTTTTCCTACAGATCCTCAGTGCCAAGGAACTACGAGAACTTCCAGGACATGAAATAGTCATGTTTTTCAGAGAAACTCAATAGCTATTTAGAATTCTATTGTTGTCTCAGCCAACCTTTCATCATTTGTTAATAAACACTTTTGGCAGAAGGAACATTCCTTAAAATGTAAGAATGCAGGGTTCCAATCAAAAGAACATGTATAGGTCTGGAAAACAATTTGGGAGTCTTTCTCCTCAGGAAAATTTATACACAGTGAGCTGCCCAGGAAGTGCAGATCTGTCTCGAAGAGTCTAGACCCAGAAAGTCTCACAGTGAAGTCATATAGTGCTAACTAACTCAGATAACTAACTGACATCTGCATAGAAAATTCCTTTCACTGCAGGCTAGTGGCTAGCTCTACTGGAACTGAAAACTTCAAAGCTCCCTCTTGCATTGCTGTCTGCATTTAATACTCTTGGGGTCCAGTCCATCCAGAGGAAGGACTCAGGCTGTTCTCAACTCTGTATGCACTCTCTCTCTCTCTCTTTACTGTATGATTCCATCTACATAAAGTTAAAAAATGTTTTAAAATAAAAAAAGAAAATTTTATATATTTATGGTGTACAGCATGATGTTTTGATATACAGAGGGTGCCAAAAAAGTATACACATTTTAGGAAAGAAAAAAATTGTATTAAAATTTAATACTCAATGTATACCGATAACAAAAAATGAATACAAGTCATGTTTGACCTCTGCAATTGCAAGAGGTGCTCAAAGTGGTCACTATCAGTATCCAGACACTTTTTTTTTTTTTTGAGTTGGAGCCTCACTCTGTCACCCAGACTGGTCCTGGCCACCACAGCCTCAACCTGCTGGGCTCCAGTGGTCTTTCCTCCTCAGCCTTCCAAGTAGCTGGAACTACAGGCGCACGCTACCATGCCCGGCTAATTTTTGATTTATTGTAGGGATGAGGTCTCGCCAAGTTGCCCAGGCAGGTCTCGAACCCGTGGGCTCAGGCAATCCACTCACCTCAGCCTCTCAAAGCGCAGGATTACAGGCTGAGCCATCTAGACTGGCTCAGACACTTCTAATTATGGTGAACTACTGCAGGACTTGTTGCTGTGTGAGCCCTTCCCAATCTTCCCTTGTGCACAGCACACACAGTACAATGCGTCTCAAACTTATCACGAATATGTGCAGTTCTTAGGCGTGTTGGAGTTTCTGTTGCATACCCACGACTCCATTGTTGTATTTCCACAATGTTCTCGAATTTCAAATATCATTTCAAAATGGTCTTGTGCTCTTTGAACAACCATGCTTCCGCAATTTTCTTTGACTGTCCTGCCTGCTGCATGGTGATGCCAGCATTCATTTGATTAACACTGGCTTCTGAGCAAACGTCATACTACACATTGCTACCATAATTTAATTCAACTTCAAAAAATAATACATAGATAACATCATTTAAAGCATGTATACATTTTTGGGGCACCCTCAGTATGTATACATGTGGAGTGGCTGAATCAAGCAGTTCACATATGCATTACCTTTTACACTTTATTTTGGTGATGAGAACACTCAAGATCTACTCTCAGAAATTTTCCAACATTCAAAAATATATTGTTGTTAACTAGTCATCATGATATACAGTAGCTCTCTTGACCTTACAATTCACCTCTCACTGACATTTTTGTATCCTTTGACCAATGTCTCCCAAACCCCTATCACCCTCCAGTCTCTGGCAACTACCATTCCACTCTCTACTTCTATGAGTATGACTTTTTTAGATTCCCATGCAAGGGAGAGCATATGGTATGGGTATGTGTCTTTCTGCGCCTGGCTTATTTCATTTAGTAAAGTGTCCTCTAGATTGATCCATGTTGTCAACAATGACAGAATTCCATTCTTTTTTAAAAGGCTGAATAGGATACACATACCACATTTACTTTACCCATTCATCTATTGATGGTTACATAGTTTAATTCTATATCTTGGCTATTGTGAATAATGCTGCAATGAACATCAGAGTGTAAATATCACTTTGCCATATTGATTTCATTTCTTTTGGGTATATACCCAGTACTGGGATTGCTGAATTATATGGTCATTTTATTTTTAGTTTTTCAAGGAGTCTCCATACTGTTTTCCATGATGGCTGTACTAATTTATATTTCCACCAACAATGTACACAATCTCCACATCCTTATCAGCGCTTGTTATTTTTTCTTTTTTTATAAAAGCCATTCTTTTTAAAAAAAATTTTTATTATAAAGATGTGGGGTACATTTCAGGGTTAGGTATATAACCATTGATCATGCAGGTACCCTTACTGGCATTAGGTAATATCTCATTGTGATTTTAATTTGCATTTTTCTGATGATTAGCAATGAGCATTTTTTCATATAGCTGTTGGCCTTTTGCATGTATTCTTTTGATAAATGCCTACTCAGGGTTTTTGGCCAGTTTTTAATCAGGTTATTTGTTTTCTTGCTGCTGAGTTTTATGAATTCCTTACATATTTTGAATATAAGTCCCTTACCAGATGTATGTTTTGCAAATATATTTCCCATTCTGTATGTTGTCTCTTCACTTTATTGGTTATTTTCTTTGTTGTACAGAAGCTTTTTAGTTTATGCAATCCCATTTGTCTATTTCTGCTTTTGTTGTCTGTACTTTTGGGGACATATCCAAAAAATCTTCACCAAGAATTTTTTTTCCCCCTATGTTTTCTTCTAATAGGGTTACAATTTCAGGTCTTACTTTTAATAAGTCTTTAATTCATCTGTATACACTCTTGATCACTAGCTGATGCAGTGGATATCAGGCTTCAGGTGACTTAGAAATAATAGCAACAATGACACAAGCAATAATAGTAACACTTAGGAAGCACCTGCAGCATGCCAGGTGTTGGGAAAAGTGCTTCTTATAATTTATCTCATTTAGACCTCACAATGGCAGTGTGAAGTAGATACTATTATTATTCACACTGCATAATAGAGGAAACAGAGGCATGAAAGTGTAAAACAATTAGTCTTGTTGCACAGTTGGTAAGAGGAGGCAGAGCTGAGATTCAAACTCAAGTCTACTTGAGCCTGAGTCCTAACCACTACACTATTTTCTCTAAAATTTTGTCACTGTTTAAGGAGAATATTTTTAAAAAATAAAGCTTAAAGCTTACTTTTTTGGTTAGGACACTTATATCAATGACAAGAAAATAAAAAACTCAAGAAACATGGAAAATGGAGAAAAACTAAGACTACGGTCTTACTATCCAGACAACCCATGGTTGATATTCAGTTACATTTTTATGAAGCTTTTCCCCATGCAGAGTGCTCTGTTTCCAATTTTCACATAGTTGTGATCATTCTCTACTGAAGACTTTGCAGACAGTGTCTTCCCATTTTATGAACATCATAAATCTCCCTTATAATGGTTGCATATTATCCTGGCTCATGAATGAAATATGATTTTCCTGATCTCCTCCTCTTGCTGGACATTTAGAACCTGTCCTTTCTTGCTTGTTTTTTTCAGTACTTCAGATTACTTCTTTCTTTTTTTTTTTTTTTGAGTCAGAGTCTCCTTCTGTCGCCCAGGCTGGGGTGCAGCAGCACCGCTCCCAGCCACCACAGCCTCGACCTGCTGGGCTCAAGTGATCCTTCTGCCTCAGCCTTCCAAGTAGCTGGAACCACAGGCGTGTGCCACTATGTCCAACTAATTTTTTGATTTATTGTAGAGATGAGGTCTCACCAAGTTGCCCAGGCTGGCCTTGAACCCCTGGACTCAGGCAATCCTCTCGCCTCAGCCTCCCAAAGTGCTGGGATTACAGGCTTGAGCCAAGTCGCCTGGCTCAGATTATTTCTTTTAAGAAAGATAGTCTTGGCTTTCTAGGGTCAAATGGGGATATCCAGGAAGGCGACGAGGAGAGGAAAAGGAGCAAAGTTCATGGTACCGCTAAGCTTCCACAGGAGATAATCCCATAAGAAGTGGGGTCGGGGCTAAGGACTGTGCCCTGGTGTCACACTGTATGGAAATATCACTCCTGAGTCTTGAGGGGCTGCTTTCCACCACCATCTGCTTTCTCTCACTCTTCCTGGGCTCTGTGCAGGTGAGGATTAGAGCAGGGGATGTGAGGATCTATCGGAAAAGGTCCTCCTCTTCATCCTTTCTAGGGACTTGAGGGCCTCATCTCCAAAAGGCTCATAGCTAATTCAGGAATATTGGATTTTCTTGGACTTGCAGGAGGACAGACCAGTTGGTCATCTTTCTGGGGCGATGACCCAGTGGAGGCAGGTGCTGGTTGGCTCCTCTTCCATTTGGAGAAGCAATGAGGATTGGTAGCCCAATCAGCAGGACTGAATCCACAGTACCTCTCCACTGGCCTCTCAAGCAAGAAGGGTGAATTCCTGCTCTTCTTGGAGCATGTCATTTGTGTTCCAGCTGTGAAGACTTGATCAAAAGAGTATGAACTTATTTTAAAGGGTTAGAGTTCATTGCATGTATAGTTCATCACCTGGAAAAATTTGCACCAGCTAAAAGTGAAGAAATATTTTCTATTATGTCTTTTTATTTCCCCCTGGGAAAGATGTAGTCAAATTTCATAGGTCAAACCATCTGAATTAATTCTCGGCTCCATGTTTGAGATCTTTAAGTTTTGACAATGATCTCAAGGGAATATCATGACACCAACAGCATTCGCAGAAAATTAAGTTTAACTGATTAAAAAGAATCATCACTTGTATATCCAATTGATCTGATTTAATCATTACACATTGCATACATGTATCAAAATATCACATATACCCCCCAAATATGTACGGCTATGATATATCAATAAAAGAAAAAAATTAAACTTAAAAAAATAGGAATCTTGAAAAGATTTAAAAAAAGAGAATCGTCACATATAACATTGTTGTTTAGAAAGGCAGGAATGCCATGGAGGTAATTTAGGGAAAAGCGTGGGGGAGTGGAAAGAGCACTGGAATGGGAGTATGAAGGCCAGAGTTAAATAAGGTGTGTTCTGATTACAGATGTGTCATTTTTGGTAAGCCAGCCTCTCTGAACTTCAGTTTCTTCTAAAGATGGCAGGGCAGGACCTAACAATATCCAAACACCTATTTCTGTTGGAGACTGTTCTTGCCAGAGCCACAGGGAGACTGTGAGGAGACCCTGAGATGACATTTGCCGTGTGGAGTGGGACATCCTCTCAGTGTCCCCTGAGATGCAAATTGCCCAGGTGAGCCTAGGATCTGCTTGCATGGTACCCTGTTGACTTGCTCCCAGATGCAGAACAAAGAGTCAGTGTGTGATAGATCTTATAAAGAGTCACTAAACCTGTCTTGAGGAAAAGAGGAATGTTCTAAGGCAAACTTGCTCCCACATTCAGTCCTGGAAATCCCCGTACTTCCCGTCCTTCCCATCCCCCCGCTGTGACCCGTCCCTTGTGCCTGTGTGTCTCCTCTGTCCTCCCTCAGGAATGAGAATCTGGCCACACACGGGCGGCACTCTGCTCCTTCCATTTGGCTCCTGATTTTGGTTTTGACTCCATCTCCCACAAGCCTTCAGCTTCTTTCTCTGATTTTTTGCCCTTGGGAGCACATGATCATCCAGTTTTGAGTATTCCAAGCACTTAGAAGTCTTTAATTCAAGTCAGGTTCCTGGAGCCCACAGTGTGTTAGGAAGAACCCTGAGCTGGAGGTCAGAAGATATGTGTTCTAATCTTGGCTCTGCCACTCATTGGTACGTTTCTCAATATGATATGGCGACATAACAAACATGTTTGGTTTCTGCTTCTGGTTCCTGGCACAGAGCTCCTAAAACTTGTAGCTTCCTAGAGACAGGGTGTTTAGCACATATTTTGTTCTCATATTTGGTCTTTGATCCTGGTTCCAACAGAGTTCCTTGGAATTTCCTAGGTGAGAGGAAAGTCTTTTGTTCTAATGAAATGACTCTTGGTGGGTTCCTGGATGGGACCTGCCATTATTAGAAGCTTAGACTATTCAGTTCCTCCCTTCATCCTCAGAGAAGGGCTGGAGATTGAGTTAATAATCAATTATGCCTGTGTGATGAACCCATAAAAATCCCTGATCTATGGTGTTGAGAGAATTTCTCGATGGGTAAGTACTTCCATGTGCTGGAGGGGTGGTGCCCAGAGAGGGGGAAACCACACACTTTCCCCCACATTGCTTGCCCTATGCATATCTTTATCTGATGGTTCATCCACCTCCTCTATCATATCCTTTTAAATATTATAAACCATTAAAATCGAGTGTCTCCCTGAATTCTGTGAGCTGTCTTAGCATTGAATCAAACTGGAAGAGGGGGATCACAGAAACTTCTGGTTCATAGCTGGTTGGTCAGAAATACAGGTCATAACCTGGAGCTTGCAGCTGACATCTGAAGTGGGGGGCAGTCTTGTAGGACTGACCCCTTAACCTGTGGGATCTGAGGCTATCTCCAGGCAGATGGTATCAGAATTGAATTGGAGGGCACCCAGTGTCTGCTGGAGAATTGCTTGATATTTGGGGAAAAAACACACACACATCTGGTCACAGAAGTGTTCTGTGATGTGCTGAGCGTGTGAGAGGAGGAAAAAGTGTGGGTTTCCTATTCCTTACACTCAACCCCTATGGGCCTTAGTCTCTCCACATCAAACTTTAAGAAAGACAGTGAGTGGGTGGGTACAATCTCCCTTGTCCCAGAATTCTGTGATATGGTGAGCAGGGGTAAATTCTGAGCTGGTTAGAAAAAAAGAATCAAAAAGCACAGAGGGAAGGAGAGGGCGGGCCAGTGTGAGACCAGAAGGTCACCAAACTCCAACCCTGAATGAGTTTGCGGCAGAGCAGGACAGTGGAGAGTTGTGCTATGAAGACCCCTAAGTGAGAAGACTTCCTCTTGACACACAGGGCTGTAACTCACTCAAAATTGTATTAAGGCTATAAACTGCAAAGAGCTCCTCTTGAAGAATTTATGAGGGGTCTGAAAGCTGTGTATTTGCTCTAGAGACATCTATTGTTTGTTTATAATGTGTGCATGTTTAATTTGCAATAAAACCAGAGGCACTACTATACAAACAGGCAACTCATCCGCCCTCGAGTGCTGTCTTAGAAGGAGGATGGGAGAAGGGGAATTCAGGGAAAATTTATCACTTTGCCCTGGGGATAGAAAAATTTTGAGCAGTTGCTTCACTGCTAAAAAGCTCTCCTGATGTGCTTGCAGGATGGGTGACTCTGTCCTGGTGGGAGGAGGGGACGGGTGAGGTGGCCATGAGGACCCCTTGTATATCTCCTTAACACAAATATTTCGCATCACATGAATCCTTCCCCGAGTGATTCCTCCTTGTATGTGGGGTCTATAGGTAAGTGGTGGAGACTCACAGGCCTGTGATCCCAACCAAACTTCAGGTCCTGATACTGTTATTTGAGAACAGAGACTGGGGAAATGAGATCTGGGTAAGACAAGTACTGCCCTGGTAGGGAAAGAAAGCCTGTGTAGGGTGTTCTAGGGGAGCATCTGGGGACTGGGTCAGGCGTGGGTGAAGTGAGAGTCAGGAGGGGAAGGACCTGAAACTTGGAGAGTCTTATATGCCAGGCTGTGTGCAAGTGCTTAAATATAGGACTTCTTTCAATGTACAAACTCGGGGAGGTTGGGATCATTATTCTCATTTTTATACAAGGGGAAACTGAGGCAGAGGGCGAGTCAAGTTTCACACAGTTAGTAAGCATCTGACTCTAAAAGTCATGGTGTTGAGCCAATGGGACTATGGCCTTCCTGTGATTGGCCTTATGGGAGGACCAGCTTCATTGTGGATCCAGATGGAAACTCATCTTTTCTCCCCAGGGAGGGCTCTTAGGATGCTATATTGGAAAGATAGACCCTTGAGGAGGAAGGGTCCTCATGTCTTTATTACCAAAAATCCTTGACGCATAGAATACAGGCCTGCTATAGCCTTCTTAACAAAAGGACCTGGTGCCTGGGCTCAGTTTTATGAGTCAAAGACGTGGAGGGGATTGTGAGTCCCCTGTGTAATGACAGTGGGCATCTATGTTCCGGCTTTAGTCACATTTCAGTGAGACAATGTGTTTTGATAAAGAGGGTCCTTCCCTCTTGAGAATGTAAGCATCGTGATATCAAGGACCTTCTCTTTGTTTGTTTGTTTGTTTTTTGAGTTGGAGCCTTACTTTGTGGCCCAGGCTGGAGTGCAGTGGCACACTCATGGCCACTGCAGCCTCGACCTGCTGGGTGCAGGTGATTCTTCCGCCTCAGCCTTCCAAGTAGCTAGAATTACAGGCACACGCCACTAGGCCCATTCTTTGATTTATTGTAGAGATGAGGTCTCACCGGGTGACCCAGGCTGATCTTGAACCCGTGGGCTCAGGCACTTCTCTACCTTTTCCCCCTTGCTTCCCTTGCATCTTGCACAATGTCTGCCGCAAGCTTGATTCATACCATAGAGTGTGTTATTCAGTGAAGAAAGAAGATCTGGGGGCATAGTTCTTTTGGAAGCTAGGGACTTCACGTACCACGTATAACTTAGTGGTTAGTTCTCCAGGCTTCAGTGCTGGAACTGGAGATCCCACATTTTTATAGATCACTGACCATACTAGAAATTCTTGTTTCAAAGTTGTGCTGTAGGCCCTTGGGCTTTCTCTGGGATCAGCCAGAGTAGTTGCCTTCATGGTGGCTGGGGTGGGGGAAGGAAACCCCCAAAGCATGTCCTTTGCTGTCAGAAACGGTGTCCTTCACTGGTTTGTTTCTGTGGCAAACCTGTATGGAGATCATGCCTGTTGTCCCTGCCCTGTTGAGTGCCACCTGAGGATGGAACCAGATGCCATGGACCTAAGAAGCCATTTGTATGTGCTGAGTCCCTAGCAAGGAGGGGCTTGCTCTTGTGGTTGTGTCCCTGCAAGGCTGAGCAAAGGAGAAATGATCAGATTTGCAGAGGGAGCCCCCTGCCTAGTGTGCAGAGGGACTGTGGGTGGTAATTTATTCCCCTGGCTGTCCACCATCTTGGGTCTGAATGATAGTCCTTACCAAGGAGGCGTTTTCTTCCTGAACATGCACCTTACTATAGGTTACTCTTTCAAGATACCATAGATTGTTTTCACAACCAAAAATTTCTCTTTCCAATGTACGGCAATGGTGGCATCTGTCCCTGTATCTCAGTGGCCTCCAGCATGAAGAGTGTCCAAGTTCTCTTATCCATCTGTTCTCTGCTTTGCTACCCAACCGTGCCGACCCTCTGGTGTAGAGATGGCCCACATTCACAAGGCCAGCAGAGAGGATTACATTTCCTCTTTGGCCTATGTTTGCATTGTAGCTTTCCAGACAGCCCCAGATAGTACAAGAGATTAGCAAGAGTGGACACAGAAATAAGCTGTGCCAATACCTTGGAGGTTTTACAGGGCAATGCTATCCAAGAGAAACAACTCAGGCAGAGAAGTCCCTTGCCTGAAACTCTGAGCTGTTGGTTGCTTACCTGATGCTATGAGCCGTGCACACAGAGCTCTCTGCTGTGGGAACACATGGTTGTCTGCTTTCTCTAGTCTTTGCATGTTGGTGCCACTCTTGGCCATTGTGGTTTTGACCTTACTTATTTGATGCCTTGTCAGTAGCCACCATTAATTAACAATACCTAGCCTTTCTGGGTTTTCAACTACAACTGGAATCAGTCTGTTCACCTAGGCTCATCTGCTCATCTCTCTGAAGCCCAGGGACCCTCTGTGTCTCTCCTACCTGGCTGCATGCATGTTGTGTTTACTTACCAGGGCACCACAGGGGGATTTCAGTCCGTCCCCTTACTTTGTGCCCTTTGCTTTTTAGCTGGACGCCACCTTGGTGTGCCCAGAGGACAGGCTAGAGAGTTTTCCTCGAGCCTCAGTCTGCTCCTGGCTCCCATCTGGGAGGCTCTTGGGGAAGAGGGAACAGTGTTGCCAGGAAGTAGGTGGGCTTGCCCCCGCCGACTCCCACCCGGCTGCATCTGCAGCGCTGTCATGTCAGTGTTTGTCCCCTCACACACACTCTTAGCCCCCACGTCCTGAAAAGTTGCATCGTGATGTGGGTTAGTGAGAATTGGGCGTTTCCTTGAGATGCTTTAGGGCATCGGCTGTGGCTGGGTGACTAATCAGATTCTCTGCAGGCTAGTCGGAGTCCTGTTACCCAGGCTGGACCTGGCTTGGAAAGACTTAGTGTTTAAATAGGAATCTCAGAGGACTGGATTCCTGTCAACACCCCCTCGGGTTTTATGCAGCACAACCCACTCTACCACCCAGTCCCTTCTCTCCCAGTGGCTGGATCTGCCTCTGCTATTGCTATTTTGACATGCTTGTGCCTCACCTGTACTGTGACCTCACCATCTCTGTCTTCATGCGGCCACACTCACGAGCCACTTCTTAACAACCCTGAGGCGACCAGAGGATCTGCTCTTCTCTCCCAAGTGTGATATGAACCAGTGCTCCCTGCTCTTTTAGATTCTGCCACGTCCACACGTCCTGGGGATGCTTACCATTTAATTATAGTCATGAACATTGCTATCCCACCACCCTCACCTGTCCTAAGTCCCCTCCCTAGGGTGGCTCCAGCCTTTAACACAGGCTGACATTTTGAGGGGTCACATGATTAGAAGCAAACATTTCAGATGTCCATGTATTTATCGGTCTTACATCTAGATGATAAAAGACGGAAGCAAATCCACATTCGACCTCACAAGGTCCAACACATTAAGAATATAACACTGTCCCCTCCCCTTTCCAAGTCGCCACCCTCCCATAAATAGTTGAGTTTCCTCCTTCTTTTTCTCCTCTCCCTGAATTTGTCCTTGTCCACTTTCCTAATGGAGGACCCTCATCAGAGGTACATCAGAGCACATTGTCCCCCTGAAATGTGACTGAAGCTGGAATATGGATACCCACCATCCCATCATTACACAGGGGACTCACCACTCATCCCCATGCTCCGCTTGGTCAGGTGCCCCTTTCCTGTGCTCCATAATGCATCACACATTTTTCTGTCACTGTACTTCTAATTTGAAAACTCCCTGTTTATAAGCCTCACTGAGTTGGGAATTCCTGCGCAAAGGGACCAGGCCTCTTGGTTCTTCCTTTATTTCATTCGTGTCTGTAGCCCCAGGATCAATCTAGCACAGGGCTTGGCATAGATTATACTTCAGTAAACATTTAATGGTGACCAAGGCACACTTAATGGTAATAGAAACATCCCTGATGTCAGACCAAAAATCTAGACCATGACTTTGGGGACCTCCCTGGGATAGCTGTTAGAATCCTGGTGGTCTCCTGCTGTTGATCTTTCCTATCGCCTTGACCATGAACTAAACCTCCCACAGCACTCACTTGGATCTAACTTTGATCAAGGTTTGCCTCTGCTCAGCCTGGATTCTCTGAACCTGGAAGAAGTATCTGGAGAAGAGGTGAAGGGAAACATCTGAGTTAGTGCAGACTGAACACCAGTCAGAGACACGCTTTGAAAGAAAAAACATCCTCCATCTAAAAAATGATGTGTAAGCACTCTGTGCCGCCTCAGCTTCCAGGCAAATGCGAGGTGCTGACTGGGTCAAGGACGATCATTATTTCTGCTGTCTGGACCACTGGAGACAGGATCTGTGACCCCTGTGCCTCTTTTCCATCTTTGACATCTATTATTCTATGAATTTTTGATGTTTCAATCCATGTACTTTGGGGGGGCTGCATCGTGGTGATTACAAAAGAGGGCTTCCTGCTCTCTCCTGGGCGTGGGATACAGGGCTGGTTTCCGAGCACGTCTGCGGCGGGAGATGCCGGGGGAGGCATTGTGCTAGTCGGAGCAGTTCTTCCATTCACCACTTTTGAAAGGCAGGTGAAATCCTTTCAAGATAGCGAGCGGTGGGCTTGCCTCTCTCCCATTTCAGCAATTATCCTTAGGCTGCTCCGTTTCATGCATTTATGGAGTGGTTATTTGGGATTAAAGGAGCAATTGAATCTGTATCAAAAATAAGTTTGTGATTCCTTGCCTCCCTGACAAACGTGTTATTACTGCCTTCGCAAAGGGGCATTTACCTGTCTGTCAGAAATATACTTTGTTTTCATTTTGTGTGAAATCCTCTTTTACTTCCAAAGACACATCTGTGGAATCAAATGAATGCTCCTGACAGACATTTCCTGAGGGAAAGCACGTGCTTTCGCCCTGCCTGTGGCAAGCCCTGGCCTTTAAGCCGCTCCATTTTGTTGATGAGATGCAGTCATGGACCTGTGTGCTCTGAAAATAGAATCCCTGTGGAGTTCCTTCATTTCCAAGGTCCCTGCTGCTGCTCTCTTTCATATGTGATTTTAGAGATTCCAGTTTTCCTGAACATTCTTCCCAATTCTTTCCAAAAATAAGTACTTTGCATTTAAAGGGGGGAGTGTTTGAGCTCTGCGACTGTGTAATTCCTATCTAGGTAAGTCTCGGGGACTTGGGTTCCCTCCTGTTTCCTAAATGTGCTGGAATTTGGTGGTCCAGCACCCTTTGAGGTGAGCTGTCCAGTTTCTAGGCTATCATTTCTTACACTTAATAAAAACCCTGAACGCATGTTCTGTCAAGAGCCAGCTCTCATATGAGGGGTAACACTTGTCTAGAGCGTTAGGTTTGCAGAATGTTTCCACATTCACCACCTCTTATGAGCCTTTTAATAATCTCAAGTGGTAGGTGTTTTCTTCCACCCTTAGGACAAACACCCTCTGTATGTGTCAAAGAGCTTGAATTGGATTTTGATACGTATAATTAAAGAAACCTCACCTGGTGCATAGGACCCGGCACTAGGTAGATTTCAATACATTCTGCTTAACTAATTAATTAATTAATGAGCCCGCAGTGAAAAACGGGAGGCTATGAGAGTAGCAGGGCTCTCGAAGCAGCATCAGGAACACCGCTGGCCACCTGGGGTCCACTGGGAGCGAGAAGCAGCATGTACCAAGCCTGAGACATGCTTGCCTTTCCTTGTATTCTGCATCACTGCCACCCCAGGGATCTTTCTATGTTACCATCTCTTATTCGGTTCTTTTTTTTTGAGTTGGAGTCTCACTCCGTCACCCAGGCTTCAGTGCAGTAGCACACTCAAGACCACCTTAGCTGGGCTCCGATGACTCTTCCGCCTCAAGCTTCCAAGTAGCCGAAACAACAAGTGTATGCTACCACACCTGGCTAATTTTTGATTAATTGTAGAGATGAGGTCTCGCCAAGTTGCCCAGGGTTGGTCTTGAACCCATGGGCTCAGGCAATCCACTCGCCTTGGCCTCCCGAAGTGCTGGGATTACAGTCTGAGCCACCGAGCCCGGCCTTACTTGGTTCTTAACGAGTCACTGGTTGCAGGTAACCAAGCAACCTAAAGACAACATAGTCAGTACTCTTAATCAATGTGATTGTAAACATCGTATAGGAATTTGAATAATTGACTTGCTTAATTATGAAACTGTTTGCTATGCTGTCCTGAGACCTGGATTCTTTCATTCCTGACCTGCAGCCATTGGTGACCCTCCCACCAGTGTAATAAGCCACTGTCTCCCCCTACTGCACCTCTGGGTGACTTCTTTGGAATAGGTAAACATTACCTGCAGGCCCTTTCAGATTTGGGGTTACCGTGTTACAGAGTACTTGAGTTTTCTTATACTCCTGAGATGGAAGTAGGAGTTAGCTGACAGTGTCAGGGACCCAAAAGATGACCCTCAGCTAGGACCAGAAAAAGCCCTTTTAAAACCTTTGTTCACTCGCGCCCCATTTATCTCTGCTTTGCCAAAGTAAGTCATGTGGCTGCACCCAAGTTAGGACAGGATGGGGTCTGGCGCAGAAATATTCTTTGCCTTTTTAGTAGGAAGAACAGCAAAGTCACAATGAAAGGGAATAGGACCAGGGAGGTTGGAGAATTGAAGCTATAAATATCATCTACCACAGCAGGTAAGTGAGAAGAGGGCCAAAATTGGGTATTGGGTGACCCGTGTTAAAGCTGTTATACCACTTGGATGCCAGACTTAGAGCTCAGCAGGGAGCAGAAATATTTCAGGAAAAGGGCAGAGTAAATTTGAAGGCGATGACAGATGTACACATGGCCAGACACCTGGCTTTCTCTTGAATTTCTTAATACCTTGGGATCACTGCAGCCCCCAGTTGCCAGGCTCGGTGGCTCAGCCTGTAATCCTGTGCTTTGGGAGGCCGAGGTGAGTGAATTGCCTGAGCCTGTGGGTTTGAGACCCACCTGGGCAGCTTGGCGAGACCGCATCTCTACAATAAATAAAAAAAAATTAGCCGAGCGTGGTAGCGCGCGCCTGTAGTTCCAGCTACTCCATATCCACACCTTCTCTAGTTCTGGAAGGCTGAGGCGGAAAGATCACCAGAGCCCAGTAGGTCGAGGCTGCAGTGGCCGGGAGCAGCCACTGCACTCCAGTCTGGGTGACAGAGTGAGACTCCAACTCAAAAAAAAAAAAAAATGGATTCATGCTTCCCACCCAGAGTAATTTAAAGGGTACTAGCTGTAATTCAATTCCCCAAATCCATTTCTCTTGTATGGCGGAATGGTCAGTCAATCTATTGAAAGCCACATTAAGGTACTTTTGGGTACTGTAAGACATAGAGGTCATTGATATTTAGACGCCATTTTATTGGTTATGTTTCTTGATGGGAAATAATCCTCTTTGAATCAATTCACTAGGTAGAATCAATATAGTGGTCAGCATAAATTAAGAGCCTGAAATTTCATAATAGCCTTCTGAAAAGCCTCATTCCTTTTATCCTCTCCTTCCCAACTCCTTCTAGCTGTTCCCCTCTGTGGGCTCAGGCTCACTCTGTCTCTTAGCCAATCCTGGGAGCAGGAAGTACACTGGTTGTTCCGGCGCCATGCTGGAGGAAGTCCATGAATGGCCTGTGGTTGCAGAACTGCTATTCCAGGTGATAGGCTGATGGAGAGCACCTTACCCATAGCCCTTCCTACCCCGACTCTCATACACTTGTTTAGCGAGAGCCTTTCATTTCGAGACCCTGTCCACAGTCTGGGCAACATGATGTCAAACAGCTAGTGAAAAGATTTTGCAACTGTATTTTCAAAACTTGTTTTTAAGCTGCCGCACTCCATATCCACACCTTCTCTAGTTCTGTCTGTTCTCCAACCTCTTACACCCCTGCAATATCTTTTCCTTTTGCCTCGTTTCTTCCAGGGTGGCCAAACCCATCTTCTCCTGACTTTCAGCTGGTCTCCTCAGGACCAACTTAAGCATGGCTTGAATGAACTTGGCATCTTGGCCTTCTTTCCAGGACCCTCACTCATGAAATTCTCCAGGAACTGCCACATGGTAAGATGTGTGTGTGTGTATGTGTGTGTGTGTGTGTGTGTTTACACATGTGTGTGTGGTGCATCTCTGACTCCAGCTTTGGAAGGACCATGGTCAGCATATAGTCAGGCTCCTATCTCAGTCTAAGGCTTTGATCTCGGCATCAGCCCAATCAGCTAAATTCATAAGAACTTGTTCCGTTCTTGTCTGTTTCCTTCCCCCTGGGAATCAGATAGGCTCCATTCCTTGTGTCCTCCGACGACTGGTTGGAGTCTTGTTGCGGAGGACTTGGTTGACTACACTTTGTTACTGTTGCCTGCCTGGTCTTCAAGTGCTATCTGCCGTCAGAACTCCCTCCCATCCATTTTTCTCAGTTCCCCAACTAAAGTCTCTTTGAGCTCTGCACTTTGGATGACCGAATTACGTCGACCAGACAAACCACCACAGCCAAGTCACTTCTGCAATGCCCAGCCAAACTAGTTCCAGCCTCCTCTGCCTCTACTCTGTGTTGTCCGTGTTTCTCACTCCTCTTTCTCTCCCCCGCTGGAGAGATGACACTGGTAGAGAAATGTCCAGGCTGAGACCATAAAGGATGACATTGCCCATCTCCATATTCAAACTCATAATTCTCTCAATAACAGCAATGCAAAGTTGAGCAGATGCCTCAGGGAAAGAATCAAAGCTGCAGGTGAAGAGGAAATCTGAAAATAAAAGATTGCAAAATATTTTCTTAAAAACTCCAATCTACAGAGATGATCACTCCATAACATTTACTAAAATGTCAGTGTTCTCTAAAGCTCTCAAATACCCATCCCGGTGATTAAGAAATCAATAATTAACATGCAAATCTGAAAGCTCTAGGCAAATTGAATATTAATTACTGACTTCATAAGTGGAGGCTGCTCAGAGTATGAAAATAGTTCAGGATAATTAGGATTTAACAACCTTCAGACATAAAGAAAATAAATACAGGCTTCTTGATGAATGGCTTTATTTTTATTTCATTATTGTATTATAAACATTCTTGGTTTTTCAAAGACCAAGGAGGAGAGAAAGGGTGGTTTTGAATATTTAGCATATTCATAGTGACAACTGCCTTCTACCTCCTCCACTGAAATCCTTTGGGGATTGTTGGTTAGAAGTTAAGTTCTGTAGTCTAAGATTGAAGGTGACCTGTGTCAGTTGGGTACCAAGAAGTACTGCACAGTGAGCCTAAAAAATGGACTGAGATGAACGGTTAAAACAAGCCACTGTTTCAGATCATCTCATTGCTCTGTAATACTTGTTTCAGGTGCCCCATCCTTGAGCACCAGCGTACCACTGCCTTCATTTTTAAAAGCATTTTAGT
>CAUYQG010173173.1:0-13786 GCA_963574415.1 Tarsius wallacei
CCACCTTGTGTCCATTTCACAGATGGGGAAAGAGACACCCAGGGAGGTGCAACAAGGCAAGATGACAGTATAGATGGGGTGAGGCAGAGCTGTGCCTCCCGGTCTGATGGCGCAGAGTTGTGAAGTCCCTCCTCCCTTTATGTGGCTCTCCTGAGGGTTCCCTGCAAGAAGATTACTAGGATCCCAATGGTAAATCAGGAGAGAGCTGGAACCCCACATCCTGGGGACACACACACACGCACATGCACACACACATGTACCCATGGAGGAGGGGCTGGAGAATTACAGGGGACCCACCTGCTGCCAAGAGAGCCCACAGGCATTCTTGTCCAGAAGATGCTTGGCCGGCAGGCGGGCAGTGGGGGAAACTGGCCCTAAGGTGAGAAGATGTGGCGGCTTCTCCAAGGTCTGGCGGGGCGCTAAGAGGCCACTTTACAGACACCAAGGCTAGGGGTTCTCTCAACTGTGTGTAGCATATAGGACTAGCTCACTCAGGGGCCGCCAGGGCTGAGTCTGGTTGGATGCCTTCCGGGCGGGCATCCTTTTCATGCCACAGGGCTGCCATGGCCCCTTGGTCAGCATCACATGGGCCGTCAGCTCCGCTTCTTTGGCCTTGCTCAGTCTGAGCCCTTGGGGGCCTGCAGGCTGCCTGTTTGTGGGCTTCCAAGGCTAGGTCCCTTCTGCAGGGTGATTTGGGACCCACCTGATTGCACACCATGTGGCTGGGTGTAGGAAAGGTCTGGAGCTGACATAATGCCCACCTTAGGGCCAGAGTTAATACACTTCCACATGAAAATTGAAAGGTTCTCTTTGTCAGAGAAAGCCAAGGATTCTTTTTTAAGTACAAGAAAATATAGCAGGCATCGGGGGGAGAGGGCAGGCATGTTCAGGTGGCAGCCATCCTGCTCATGTGGGCTCTCCCAGCTGTCTGCTTTAGTGTTGACCTCCTTGTCTTTTGCAGGTGACAGTGGAATCCATCACAATAGCACAGCACCTATCTGTGTGCCTGTCACTGCTCCCAAGGGCCTTCATGTTGGAGCAGCTCTGGGTGGTGTTTCGTCTTCAGGTCCCTTGGGCCTACGTTGGGAGCCCCAGCTGGTGGCCACACAGCAGGGACACGGCCACTGCCCTCTGCACACCTGCAGGCCTGGCAGCTCAGAAGCTCCTGCTCTGACTGGAAGCCTGCCGGCACCAACTGCCTATCTTGCTGGAGGCCACAGGGCTGGTGTTGGGGAGGCTGCCTGTCCTGCTTGCCCTTCCTTCCTTGACTTTCACAGCAGCCACAGGGGCAGCCTTGGATGGCCTCTGATCCCTGCTGAAGGCTGACAAAGACTGGCTGTGAAACTGGCAGGCAGGTTCAGAAACACAGTGGGACATGACTTGGGGACGGGATGTGGCCTTGCTGCCCAAGGGCCTCCTTTCTTCCCAAGACTGCTGGAGCAGGAGGAGACAGCAGCCCGGGACCACTCTTCATGGTGTGGCCTGGGCAGCCCCAGTGATCAGTTCATGCATCTCTCCGTAGGCTGGAATCTCACGGACTAAGGACAGCATTCCACTTCTTCCAGAGGAGAGTCCGCTGTAGGAAGAGGGAATTTCTGTGCCCTCTGCTGGCCAAGCAGAGACCAGGAGACCGCTTGAACCTGGTTAGTCCCGTGGGTGAATCTGGTGCCACGTTAGAATCAGTCACTACACCCCGAAGCCAGGCTATGCCATGGGCAGCAGCTGAAACATTGCAGGTGGCAGAGTGACTTGAGGGTCTCCAGTTCTGATGAATCGCTTGTCTCGGTAGCGGTGACTCCCACCGGAACCAGTGAACCTTCTGAGGTCTTCCTAGGATCTGGGTGATCATGGAGACCTAGACTTTGGGGACTTGGTGATTGTGCGCTCTTTTAATCGCTTCCCTGCATTCGACACTGCTGGACTCGAATCATGCAAGGTGGGGACAACTGTGCTCTTGGGAGATGCCGCCACTCATAAAAAATGCACGGGGGATGCTCGGCTGAGAGGCCGGTTCTTAACTCATGCCCTGCTGTGCAGCAGAGGGCATCAGCCAGGGAGATGTGGGAGGGAGTGCCACAAGGAGCCACTGTCACCATTTGGGAGGATGCACTGAGAAGGGGGAGAGCAGGAGGGGCTCCCTGCTCAAGGTCCTGAATCTGCCCTGTGGACAGGAAACCGTGTGTTCCCAAGGCATCCTCCTGCGTCTGTCTCTGTGGCTAGTGGAGCCCAGGCTGGCTTCAGGGGGTCAGAAGAGGAGAATGAGAGACCCAGCTAGAGATCCTGCAGCTGAAGAGAGAGCCCTGGAGATGAACCCCTGATGTTACAGACACACCTGGAAGAATGTGACCATCATAGAAATCACCCCCACCACCAAGGGATCCAGGTGGCACTTGAGGTCTTTGTCCAAGGTTCCAGGTAGCACTCGGGGCTCTGGTCAAAGGATCCAGGTGACACTTAGGGCCCCCTCCAAGAATCCGCGGCACCCGGGGCCTCCATCCAGGAATCCAGGCGGCACTTGGGGCCCCTGGCACTCGGGGCATCTGTCCAAGGATCCAGGTGGCACTCGGGGCCTCCATCCAAGGATCCAGGCGGCACCCGGGGCCTCCATCCAAGAATCCAGGCGGCGCTTGGGGCCCCCGGCACTCGGGGCCTCTATTCAAGGATCCAGGCGGCACTCGGGGCCTCTGTTCAAGGATCCAGACGGCACTCGGGATCTCCATCCAAGGATACAGGTGACACTCGGGGCCTCTGTCCAAGGATCTAGGCGACATTCAGGGCCTCCGACCAAAGATCCAGGTGACACCTGAGGCCTCTGCCAAAGGATCCAACTGACACTCCAGACCTCCATCCAAGGATCCAGGTGACACTTGGAACCTCTGTCCAAGGATCCAGGTAACACTCAGAAACTTCATCCAAGGATCCAGGTGACACTCATGGCCTCTGTCCCTTATTCTGAAGCTTTGGTATACATTCAGCCTCCCATCTGCTTAACTGGCACTGCGTGTGTGGGGACAACATCATGTTGTAAGCACTCTTTTGCTAGGGAGCTGCAGGGACACAGGAGACAGGCATGGGGCACTTGGCTGCTCACCTAGGAAAGTTCTTATCTCTCTCTCTATGTGCTCTGATGTCCACGCCTGTTCCCTTATACTGGGTAGGAGGGGCAGCCCCTGCGTGGCCAACACAACTGCTGGTGGGGCCTTGGGTGGTGCCTCGCCACACAGCTCACAGGGTCGTCCCAGGACCATGTGGATGTGTGCCTGCAGGCTGCCCTGGACACCGAGTCAGCTTTGCATCCTTGAGGCTTATGGTTAGTGCAGGCCATGCCAGAGAGAGATGGAATGAACAGAAAAGGGAAGGGGCTTCTGTGACGGGGCTGGAGGGGTCAAACAGCATTGCTCTAACATGGAGCCTCTCATGTGTCCTGTCATGTGGATCTCATGAAGACGTTATCCCGCTTTGAACAGGATTTAGAACCCCGGACAACCCTCTCTTCCTGGTTCTGTTTTTCTGACACCCTTTCCTGCCCTGGGTTGAGGCATCCTCCCAGGTCTGAACTCATGTCTGCATGCTGGGGTATGGCTAGGCTCTGGCACGCCAACACATGCTCACATGCACACTCACACGTGCTCACATATGCATGCTCTCATAGTGCTCACAAGTAAGCTTACAAGCATGCTCACACATGCTCAAACACACATTCACATACACTCTCACATGCTTGAACACACACTCTTACATGCTCACAGACACTCACATGCATGCTCTCACACAATCAGACATGTGCTCTTACATGCTCACACATGCCTGCATGGTCACACATGCTCACACACTCACATGCTCACACACATATGCTCGCATGTGCACACACATTCTCACACACATGTTCACAAACACACTCCCACATGCTCTCACATGCTCACAAACATGCTTGTACATGCTCATATACACACACATGCTCACACACATTCACACATATGTTTGCAATGCATTCTCACACATGCACACATGCTCACACACACACTCATACAAATACTCTTAAAGCACACACGTGCTCTCACACATGAACACACATGAACTCACACACAGCTCCCATGCTCACACATGCATTCATGTACACTCTCATGTATGCTTACACATGCACTTACATGCACGCACACACAATGCTCTCACACACATGCTCTAACATGCTCACACACTCACACATGCCCTCACATGCTCACACACTCATGCACACTCTCATGTATGCTCACACATGCATTCACACACATGTTCACATGCTCACACACACTCTCGTGCATACTCACACATGCGCTTGCATGCTCACACACTCATACACATGCTTTCACATGCTCACACACTCACACATGCACTCTCACATAATCACACACACTCACATACATGCTCACACATGAACGCACATGCACTCACACACAATGCTCTCACATACATGCTCTAACATGCTCACACACTTACATATGCTCACCCATGCACTCATATGCATTCACAGACAGGCTAACGCATGCTCTCACATGTGCTTACATACATGCATTCACCCAGATTCAGTGCTGCTCTCCTGGCGCAGGGAAGGGGCTTGCAGAGGCACAGGGGGTGATGCAGGAGATGGCCCCAGATAGCCCAGGACTCACTTCTGAGAGCTCTGAGCCAGAGTATGATGCATGTTTTATGAAGCCAGTTGAACTGATATGTGTCTCTGCAGAGCTCTCCAGAATGCATGCTCCAGACAGAGCACATGTCGGCTGAGCAGGTAGATGCTCCTGGGGCCCTCGTGACGGCTGGACCCTGTGGTAGTCCTTCAGGTTCCCAGAAGCAGGGCCCACACAAGTGCCTTGAGCTGCCAGGGAAGGTTCTGCCTCTCACATGGCGCTTGCCTCCTGGTGTGGCCTGGAGGGTGATCTGGGCAGCACCCGGGAGCGTGCTGGAAGCTGGAGCTCCTGTTACAAGCACACCATGAGGCATGGATGTGAAGCTCTGGGGCATGTTTGGAATCATGTGTATTACGAGGAGGGACTCGTGCTGTATCTGGCTTAAGTGGACATGCAGGGGCCTAGGAAGGCACTGACAAGGGCGGCTGGTGGTGGGCACCTGCTCATCCGCAGGGCCTCATGGTGCGGGGAGCCTCCTCCACTGTGCAGTCTTCTAGAACATTCTTCCTCCCTCTCTGTCTTCTGACCTCCAGCGCTTTCTCCAGAGTCCAGCCTATGACTTCCCTGGTCTGGCTTAACTGGTTCTTGCCCTTGAAACACTTCCAAGGTGGTTCTTGGAGCTTACACTCACTCATGTACATTCACAGTGTCAGGGTTCCCTGTGGTTCTCCCTTAAGGACCTACAGGTTGCTGTAGGCAGAGATCATGTGCCTTGACTTGCATCCCCCAGAACCTTGCGGGGCCTGGCGCAGCATAGGTGTGTCATGAGTGCACTGGACTGATGTGTGCGATTGAGATGGCCTCCAACTTCAGGTAAGTAGCATGAGGTCCACACATTAACATGGAGGGGCAGTCTCTTGCCCTCGAGACACGCTCTGGCATTTTAAAGTCAACAAATATTTGAACATTATTAAAATTCTTTTAAAGAAGATGGCATTGGAAGATGGGAATTTACCCTGTATATAAATAGGAACCTGGTACAAAGAAAAGGGAGGGAGGAGGGGAAGGGAAGGAGAGAGAGGGAGGAAGGGGGAGGGAGGGAGGGTAAGGGAGGGAGGGAGATTTCCCTTGTATCCACGAAAGAGTCACCAGTTGCTACGGTCCCTGAGAAGTCATCGATACAACATGCTTTCTCTGGGTCTCTGAGTCCTCATCTAATACAACAAAAGACTGAATACACAAGCCCCCAGTCTTTCCTGACAAGGAGCCTTGTCCTTTTCATGTGGCTACTTCTCTTACCCTCACATTGGACCCCAGGTCCTGACCATTTTATTTTTCTCCTACTGAACAGAAATAGTGAGCACATTTCTTTTGTGAAGTGTTAGTTATGGACCCATAGAGACAATCACGCATTTCCGCTGGCCTCAGCACTCAGAGTGACCACTACATGGAGTGACAGAATCCGCCAGAAGGAGACAGCATGCTTTAATTTGCTTGTGCAGTTAGGCCTGCAGATCTTGAGGGGATTTGCTTTGGCTCCTGGAGATTCTGGAATGGCCCATTGGCTCTGCTCTTCTGGTCCTCCTTTCTGATGTTCAGGGCCAGTAGGAACCTCTGGAGGAGAGGGTGCCTGGGTAGCTCCATGCTGGGTCTGTGGTTCTGTGGTTGCACTTGATGAATGGGATCGTCAGATCCACTTGGCTACTCAATTGTTATGGAAGACTTGTTTCCAGTTGGTTGGACAACGTCATGCATACAAACTAGTACATGCTGGTGTTGCTGGTGTCACATGGCAGTTGCTGGTGGCCAGTGACCACGCTGTAGTGTCACATGGCAGTGGCCACATCATGGCAGTGACCACGCTGTGGTGCCATGTGGCACTGACCACGCTGTGGTGCCATGTGGCAGTGACCATATTTCAGTGCCATGAGGTAGTGACCACATTGTGTATTCTCACTGGCTCTTCTCCATTTCACCCCACGCCAGATGAGCCGGCACCCGGACTTGAACCCTGCTCTGTCCTATTGAGAAGGGCGGTGGTGAGACTGACTATGTTTGTTTTTTACACACCCCTCACAGCTCAGACTTTGGAGAGAGTTACCTGAGGTTTTCTGAGCTGAATTCGGACTCCAGGAACCGCAGGAACAGATCCCGGCCCACCTGGTCCTTCAGAATCTCATCGAAGGAGAAGCCCCATCTCCGCACCCGCTGCTGGCTGGGCTCCTTGCTGTGGGCAGGGAGGAAGGTTAGAGAGTGGTCAGTGCAGCACAGCCCATGTCATTCCTTCCTCTATGACTTGCATCTGTTTCCCGCCACACACCAAGGGGTGGCATCTACTACTTACGGGACAGATTCTACAGAGCCCGCATGATTCCACACGCACACCCTGCACATCTTAAAGGAAGCACGCAGAAGGGGTTGTGTTCAAGGGTCTCAGGGAGCCCAGCAAGGGGCTGCTGTCCACCATCCAGCACCAGCAAGCCACCCTGGGCTCTTCAGTCATCACAGGTCCAACGTGGAACTCCATCATTTTTTCACTTTTACTGTAACCCTGGGCGCGTCATGGTCCCAACCTTTCATCAAATCACAGTCCCTCCTCCCGCCCTCCCTCAACCTGCGGGAGCAGCTCAGGTCCTGTTCAGAGGCTGGCGATGTTCAACTGACGGGAGATGCATCGACTTGCCCAGGACAGGCCATGTGCATGTGGTGGAGGCAGACTGTCGCCACCACTTATAGATTTACAGCCACATGTGCCACGTACACTGTTTTGGATGGCATTCCAAGCCTTGTGCACACGCTGGCTCACCAAGTCCTCACAGCTCCTCTGTGAAGCAGTGCACTAGCGTTCCTCCCACCTTCCTCCCTTTCCAGATAGGGAAACTGAGGCCTGGTGATAATTTGCTTAATGACACACAGCTAGGACATGAGGGAGTCAGGAGTGGGCTCTAGACAGTGTGGCTCCGGAAGGCAGCTCTGAACCTGAATCGCTGTGCAACCCACATGCCGACCAAAGAGGCTGCTGGCCATGCCCTCTGGGATCAGACACTGAGAGTAGCTTCTGCAGCTTCTGTCACTCCCTTAAACTCCACATGCTCTATCAACCCCGACCCTTCAAGATGCAGGAGGTGTCCAAGGCACAAGTCATGGGCTAATTCATGAGACACATGCTCTCATATGCTCACTCACATGTTTTCAAACACACACACACACTCTTGCACGCTCACAATGCTCTCACACACACTCTCACATGCTCTCTCACCTGCTCACTCATGTGCTTTCACATGATCACACACACATACATGCTCACATACATGCTGTCACTCCTCCCTACCCAAGGTCATAGACTGAAAGCAGAACCCTCGTCCCCGCCCAGACTTGCTGCACCAGAACCTATATTTTCACATGAGCCCCAGGTCATGGATGTGCATGTTAAGATCTGGGGAACATCAGTCTAGCAAGTCTTATCTTTCCTCTTTTTAAATAGATACATACTTTTATGTTCTTTCTAACAGACAGTAAGTGACTAAAACCGTGCTTCCTTTTATTATGGAGTTGACATATCTTCAATATTTATCTTCGAAATTATGCTCTGTAAACAGAGGAGGAGAGTCTGTGTGCTGGAAGGAAAAGCAAATCACTCTGGACCTGTGCTGCTTAGTAGAACATCCTGCCATGATGGAGACATCCCATTGTGTGATCTCCAGTGTGGCCACCACCAACCCATGTGACTGGTGGAGCTTGAAAAGTGGCTGCTGCAACTGACAAGCTGAATTTTAATTTTATTTAATTTCAAATATTTTAAATTTAATTTAACTTAAAATAATTCAAATTTATGAAATGAATGACAAACTACTACACAAGATATCAAAACCTCTGGAACATAGCCAAAGCTATGCTCAGAGGAAAATTTATAGCACTTAAGATCTACATTAAAAACACTGACAGATCACATATTGACACTCTAATGTCACATCTCAAGGAAGTAGAAAAACACATAAAAACAAATCCAAAGCTAGCAGAAGAAAATAAATGTCAAAGATCAGAGCAGAACTAAATGAAATTGAAACAAACAAAAAAAGACTAAGGATCAATGAAGAAAAAAAGTTGGCTCTTTGAAAAGATAAACAAAATTGATAGAGCACTAGCTATCAATTAAGAAACGAAGAGAGAAGATTTAACTTAATTCAATCAGAAATGAGAATGGAGACATTAAGACAAATACCACAGAAATACAAAAGGTAATCTGAGGTTATTATGAACACCTCTATATAAACAAATTAGACAATCTAGAGGAAATGGATAAATTCTTGGAAAAATGCAACCCCCCCAACCTTGAATCAGAAAGAACCAGAAACCCTGAACAGATCAGACTTTCAAAGAAGAACTAGAACCAATCATAATGAAGTTATTCCAGAAGATTAAAAAGGAGGAAATTCTCCCTAACTCATTCTACAAAGTCAGTATCACCCTTATACCCCAAACAGAAAAGACACAAAAAAGAAGGAAAACTACAAACCAATTATGCTAATTAACATAGATGCAAAATCCTCAACAAAATACTAGCAAACTGAATTCAACAGCATGTTAATATATATCAGTATATATATATACTGATCAAATAGGATTCATCCCTGGAATGAAAGGATGATTCAAGATATGCAAGTCAATAAATGTGATTCAGCACATAAGCAGGATTAAAAACAAAAAGCATATGATCATTTCAATAGACACGGAAAAAGCATTTGATAAAATCAGCATCCCTTCATAATAAAAAACCATCAGCAAAATAGGCCTAGAAGAAGCATTCCTCAAAATAGTAAAAGCTATATATTACAAACTCACAGCCAATGTCATCCTGAATGGAGAAAAGCTGAATGCATTCCCCCTCAGAACTAGAACAAGGCAAGGATGCCCATTTTCACCATTCCTATTCAACATAGTACTGAAAGTCCTAGCCAGGGCATTCAGGCAAGAGAAAAATAAATAAGTAAAGAGTGCATACAAATTGGAAAATAAGAAATCAAACTATCTTGGTATGCTGACAATCTGATCTTATGCCTAGAGAATCCTAAAGACTTCTCCAAAAAACTCCCGAACTTGATAAATGAATTTGGTAAAGTTTCAGGATACAAAATCAATACACACAAATCAGTAGCACCGTTATTCACCAATAGCAACCAAGCTGAGAATTAAATCAAGAACTTAATTCCATTTACAATAGCAGCCAAAAATCTAAAATACCTAGGAATATGTTTAACCAAGGAAGTAAAAGATCTCTACAAGGAGAACTATAAAGCACTGATGAAAGAAATTGTAGAGGACACAAACAAATGGAAAAACATTCCATGCTTACAGATTGAAAGAATCAACATTGTTAAAATGACTGCATTACTCAAAGTAATCTATAGATTCAATGCAATCCTTATCAAACTACTAAAATCGTTTTTCACAGAATTAGAAAAAAAATTTTAAATTCATATGGAACCAAAAAAGAGCCAGAATAGCCAAAGTAATCCTAAGCAAAAAGAACAAAGCTAGAGACATCATATCACCTTATTTCAAATTATACTACAAAGCTGTAGTAACCAAAACAGCATATATAAGAGCAGACATATAGACCAGAGGAACAGAATAGAGAATCCAGAAATAAACCCAAATATCTAGAACTAATTGATCTTCGACAAAGCAGACAAAAACATATACCGGGGAAAGGACACCCTATTCAACAAACTGTGCTAGGAAAATTGGAAAACTTCATGCAGAAAAATGAAACTTGATCTCTATCTCTCCTCATGTATAAAAATTAACTCAAGATGCATTCAAGATTTAAATGTCAGACATGAAACCATAAAAATCCTCGTAGAAAACCTAGGAAAAACTCTTTTGGACATTGGTCTAAGCAAAGACTTTATGACTAAAACTCCAAAAGCAAATGCAACAAAAACAAAAATAAATAAGTGGGACTTAATTAAACTAAAGAGCTTCTGCACAGCAAAAGAAATAAACAACAGAGCAAACAGGCAACCTACAGACTGGGAGAAGATATTCACAAACTATACAGCTGACAAAAAACTAACTATGCATCTACAAAGAACTCAAACAAATCAGCAAGATAAAAGCAAATAACCCCATTAAAAAGTGGGCAAATGACACTAACAGACATGTTTCAAAATAAGATATACAAATGGCCAACAAACATGAAAAAAATGCTTAACATCACGGAAATGTACATTAAAACTACAGTGAGATACCATCAATCAGAATGGCCATTATTAAAAAATAAAAAAAAAGATATTGACACAGATGTAGTGAAAAGGGAATGCTTATGCACCATCAGTGGGAGTGCAAATTAGTACAACCTCTATGGAAATCGGTATGAAGATTTCTCGAAGAACTAAAAGTAGATCTGCCATATGATCTGGCAATCCCACTACTTGGAATCTACTCAAAAGAACAGAAATTGTAATACAAAAAAGACACCTGAACTTGGATGTTTATTGCAGTACAATTCACAATTGCAAAGATGTAGAATCAACCTAAATGCCCATCAATCGATCAGTGGATAATGAAAATTACACACACACACACACACACACACACACCCATGGAATATTATTCAGCCATCAAAAAGAATGAAAAAAGTCTTTTGAAGCAACTTGGATGGAACTGGAGAACACCATCTTAAGTGAACTAGCTCAGGAACAAAAAACCAAACACTGCATGATCTCACGTCTAAGTGGGAGCTAAATAAGGTTTGCAAAGGCATAGAGAATGGTGTAATGGGCACTGGAGACTCAGAGGGAGGAGGGTGGGAAGAGGTAGAGAGATGAAAAATCACCTACTAGGTATAGGTGGGAGTGGTCAGACTTCTTCACCACTATACAAAGCAGTCATGTAACCAAAAACCATTTGTACTCCCTAAAGTTATTGAAATAAAGTAGTTCAAGTTTAAAGATAAGTAGCCACATGGATCTAGTGACCACTGAATTGGATTTGCAGCTCTAGAGGTAAGCCACCCAACCCAATTACCTCTGCATCAGTGCACGTAACCAATGACAGCAGTATGGTCTCGTTCCAAGGACAGTGACACCAGGACAAACCATGGGGACGTCCATGAAAGACCTGGTCCAAAGCACAAGGCTGGGCCTCTTACAACAAGATATGAAGATGGAGCCAGGATTTTCTCAAATACAAGCCACAGACCTAATCAAATTCAATAACTTTCCACGGGACCAATAACACTGTTTACAGAAACCCCCCTGGGGTTAAGGCTAGCAGCAAGTTTAAGCCCCAGAGAGCTACAGGACACCGTCTCCTTCTGCAAGGATCATACTGCCACCTGGGATGGATGCAACACCTGCTCTCTGCTGGCCACGGGCTCAGGGCTCTGCAGGGGTGGTGCTGGTGACAGCTGTACCCTGAGCAAAGGCTGTGCCCCTAGAACTGGCTGAGTCTTTGCGGTAACTGTCTTGTGGGCACACACCCAGTGTCACCACTTTCTGACACCCACACGGTGAATCACTCACCCTATTAGATTCCTCGGTAACAGCAAGGGTAGGAGAAGGAAAATTCTGGGGGTGGGCCAGAAAGCTTGGGTGTCACTGTCAATGCAGAAGGGGGGGGACTAGGACAAAAGTGGGGGATGTCTGGAAGGCTGAGAGGTCACCCAGCAGCAGAAGCAAGGGGCTCTGGAGACAGGATACCAGGTGTATTAGTTTCTTAGGATTGCCACTGCAAAGTACTAGCAAACTGGGTGGCTTCAAACAGCAGAAAAGTGACCCTCACAGTTCTGGAGGCTAGAAGTCCAAGGTCAAGTGTTGGCAGGGCTGCGCTGGCTCAGAAGGCTCTAGGGAGAATCTGTCCCGAAACGTCCCCTGACTCTGATGCTGCAGCTGCACTTGCCCCTCTTGCTTTGTAGCTGCTCTGGTCGCTCCTTGGCACCACGTAGCAGCCTCCCTGTGATCCTGTGTTCACTTGAGGCTTGTCTGTGTGTCTGTTTTTTCTTCTTACAAAGGGGAACCCCCCCAAACCCTGGAATTTATAACAAATTGTATATTCATTCTTACATGTTTACACTTCAGTCGCCTTCAAAATACTCTCCATGTGATGCAATACACTTATCAAGATGCTTTTTCCACTGCTCAAAACAGTGTTTGAACTTGTCAATTTTGATGCCTTTTAGTGTTTCTGCCACTTTTTGTTTCACCTCTCCCACGTCAGCAAAACATTTCTCTTTGTGGACTTTTCTCATCCACAGAAACAAACAAACAAAAAGTTGCTGGGGATAAGACGGGGTGAATGAGGGGTATGAGGCAGGGGTCATGCCATTTTTTGGTCAAAAACTCAGGGCAGTGTGGATAGGTTCATTGCCATGGTTGAAGAACAGTCACCTGTTTGGCATAACTCAGGACGCTTCTTCCGCAAATTGTGATGCAGCCTTTTCAAAACTTCCAGATAAAAACTTTGATTGACTGTTTGATCCAGAGGAGCAATTTCTGAGTATACTATAAGGAACTTGCCCTCCAAAAGATGATTAAATTTTTTTGAGGTCTTCCCTGGTATAGAGACCCCAGTGCTAATGGAATCAGCTCAACCTACTCCAGTATGACCCAACAGCCCTGTTGCCAGATAAGGTCAGTTTCTGAGATTCTGGGCAGGGCATGAGTTCTTGGGTGAGGTTATTCAACCAGGTATACCTGGGCTTCTGCAACTGTCATCCTTCACAACCCCATTTCTTTTTTAAACATCTTTTTTATTTTAAAATTGTGGGGTTCAGTTAAGGGTTAGGTATACAAATATGCATTGTTCAGGTGCCCTTGTTGATAAGGGGTGTCTCCCCGTCCCCAGACAGATATTGACTACTGTTAATCCCACCTCCTTACCCCCCGATAGTTTCCCGCCACTGTCAATCCTTTTCTTATAGTATTATGGTAGATGTTCAAGGTCCACTATATGAGTGAGAACATGTGATACTCAGATCTTTGTTTCTGTGAGAGATCGCTCAGTATTATAGACTCTAGTTCCATCCAGGTTGCTGCAAAATTCATGATTTTGTTCTTTTTTATGGCTGCGTAGTATTCCATCATGTATATGTACCACATTTTTTTAATCCAGTCCTCTTTTGATGGACAGCATGGTTGGTTCTAGGTTCTTGCTATTGTGAACAATGCTGCGATAAA
>CAUYQG010173174.1:0-28418 GCA_963574415.1 Tarsius wallacei
ACCTTAAAAAAAGAGCAAAATCATGGATTTCGCAGCAACTTGGATGGAACTAGAATCTATAATACTGAGTGACCTCTCATAGAAACAAAGATCGGAGTATCACATGTTCTCACTCATATAGTGAACCTTGAACATCCAACGTAATACTAGAAGAAAATGACTGACCGTGGTGGGCACTTACGGGGAGGGGAGGGGAGGGGGGATGGGATTAATGATATTCAATATCTGTCTGGGGACGGGGAGACACCCCTTATCACCAAGGGTGTCTGAACGAAGCATATTTGTATACCTAATCCTTAACTGTACCCCACAATATGATAATAAAAAATACTGATTAAAAAAAAAAAGCATAGATCTGTTGAAAGACATATCCAGAATGCAACAATTCTCACAATTCTGTAATATTCCAGCAATCCTGGTTGTATAGTCAAAAGAAAGGATGTCAAAATCAATATATCAAAGAAATATCTGAACTCTCATGTCTATTGCAGCATTATTCATGATAGCCAAGATATGGAATCAGCCTAAGTATCCATCAATGGATGAATGGATAAAGAAAACGTGGTACATATGTACCATGAAATGTTATTCATCCATAAGGAATGAAATCCTATCATTTGCAACACATGAATGAAACTTGAGGACTCGATATTAAATGAAATAAGCCTGATATGGGAGCTAAAAAAACTGATCTTATGGAGATAGCGAGTCGAATGATAGTTACCAGAGACTAGGATGGGTAGTGGGGAGGGAGAGGAAATAAAGAGTTGGTTATGGGTACAAAGACACAGATGGAAGAAATGTGATCTAGTGTTTGGTAGTACAATAGGGTGACTATAGTAAATAACAACTTATTATATATTTCAAAATAACTAGAAGAGTGGAATTGGAATGTTCCTAACACAGAGAAATGATAAATGTTTAAAGTGATGGATATCATAATCACCCTAATTTGATCGCTACATATCGTATGCTTGTATCAAAATATCACATGTACCCTGTAAATATGTACAACTATTATATATCCACAAAAATTTAAAATAAGACATTTTTTTCTTCAAGAAAATTAGCTAAATAATAAGAAAGCAAACAACTCAATTAAAAAGACAGGCAAATTATTTGGTTAGACATTTCACTAAAGAAAATAAACAGATACAAATAGGCTTTGAAAAAATGCTCAACATCTTTTGTCATTAGGGAAATGCAAATTTAAATACCCCAAGTTACTACCATAGTCCCAATAAAATGATTCAAATCAAAAGGACTGATTATATTAAGTATTGGTGAAAATGTAGAGCAACTCAATTAATACGCTCATACAAAATTGATAAGAATGTAAAATGGTACAACTACTATGGAAAATAGTTTGCCAGTTTTGAAAAAGTTAAATAGGCACCTACCATATGACTCAACCATGATCTCTTACTCAAGAGAAGTAAAAACATGTCTATTAACAATGCATGTGAATTTTTATATGAGCTTTATTTTTAATGTAATAAAACTGGAAATAAAACAAGAATATATTCATTAATAAATGGATAAACAAGTTATTATATATTCATACGATGGAGTACTATTCAACAATAAGATGGCATGACCACACTTGCTGTGAACTGTGGCCTTGCTAAATTTACATCTAGTTCCAGTAGCCTTTTTATGAATTCCATCAAATTTTCTCATAGACAATTACAGATTCTGCAAACAAAGACAATTTTTCTTCTTCATGTCTAATCTGGATGGTTTATGTCTTTTTCCAGCTAATTGGTAAACAATTATACTAATGAAAAAAACTAATAAAATGGCTGTATATTATATTATTCTATTTATATAAACTTCTAAAAAATGCAAATAAATCCAAAGGGAAAAAAAGATTAATGGTTGTCTGGGGAATAGGGAATGGCAAGAGCAGGAGGCAGTGGGAAGTAGGGATTAAAAAGAACCATGAGGATGCTGTCTGTAAAAGACTTATCTTATGGAAGGACATACATAGGCAGAAAGGAAAAATATAAAAACAGTTATTCCGTGCAAATGGCAACCGAAAAAAAAGCAAAGGTGACTATAGTTATATCAGATAAAATATAATTTATACGTCAGAAACTGTCATAAATGACAAAGAAATAATTATATAATTATAAAAGAGCAATTCAAAAGATTATAAGTATATATGGACATAACAGTAAAGCACCCAAATATTCATTAGACAGGCATTTGCAGAATTGAAGGAAGAAATAGATAGTAACCAAATAATAATAGTAAATTTTAATTCCTCACTTTCAATAAAGATAAGTGTTATGCAGGGGACCTGTACACTACTAGAGTAAGTAAATGTGAACTAGGACAGCTATTATGGAAAACTGTATGGAAGTTTCTCAGAAACCAAAAATATAATTACCATATAATCTAACAATTACACTTCTGGGTATTTATTCAAAAGACTTAAATCTATATGTGGAAGAGATGTCTACATTCCTATGTTTATTGCAGCACTATCATAATAACCAAATATGAAATCCAAGTAAGTGTCTATCAACAGATGAATGGATAGAGAAAATATGGCATATATACACAATGCAATACTACTCCACCTTTAAAAAGAAAGTAATTTTGTTTTTGGTGATAGCATGGAAATGTGTGAATATTATGCTAAGTAAAATAAGCCAGGCAAAGAAAGATAAATTCCACACGTTATCATTTATATGTGGAAAATAAGACAATAGAACTCAAAGAAACAGAGAATAGAAAGATGGTTATGAAGAAGTTGAGAGGGTTCAGAAATGGGCAGATGATGACCAAATGATCCAAGATCTCAAGCAAACATGAGGCATTTTTTTCATTTGAGCTATAATACACAGCATGATAATATCATAAATAATCATGTACTTTACATTTCAAAATCACTAAGAGTAAATTTCATCAATTGTTCTCACCACAAAAATAAGTATGTGAGGTAATGAATATGCTGATTAGCTTGATCAATTATTCCCTATTGTGTTGTTAAATCATAGCAACATGTATACAGCATATAATTTATTAACTGACAACTAAAAATAAAAATTAAAAATAGATATTTACCCTAAAAACAGAAAAAGAGGACTGGAACAACGCTATAGACCAATTAAAGCTATACAGAACATACCACACAGCAACAGCAGAATATACATTCTTCTCAACTGCGCACGAAACATTCTCAAAGAAAAAGAACAAACTAAGCTTAAGTTAGCAGAAGGAAATAAGTAATAAAGATTAGGAAGCATAAGCAGAATGGAGAACAGAAAAACAGGAAAACAATCAGATAAACTAAAGATTAACTTTAGAAAAGCTCAGTAAAATTGACAAACCTTTAGCTAGACTAGAAAAAGAAAAAAGAGAGATACTACTCAAGTAACATAATTTCTAAATGAATGAGAAGACATAACAACTGATGCCACAAAAGTTAAAATGATCATAGTAGCCTACTATAAACAATTATACACCAACAGAAAAGAAATGTATAAATTTTTAGAAACATAGAACCTACCAAGACTGAATCATTTAGAAATTAAAAAAACAAAACAAACAAACAAACAAACAAACAAAAAAACTGAAGAGATGTATGAGTAAGGAGATTAAATCAGTAACCAAAAACCTTTGAACAAAGAAAAGCCCAGGATAAAACGGTTTCCTTGGAGAATTCTACCACACATTAAAAAAAAAAAAAAAAAATTAACACCAATCTTTCTCAAATTCTTCTGAAAAAGTCTTATAAATACAATTACCATGTAATCTAGCAATCATAATATTCTGATTGTGTTTATTGGGCTTGTTCTCTCTTTTTCTTCATCAGTCTAACTAAGGGTCCATCAATCTTTTTATACTTTCAAAAAACCAACTTTTGGTTTCATTGATTTTTTTTTGTTTTATATTTTTGTCTTCTGTGTTCTGAATTTGGGCTTTTATTTTGGTGGTCTAGATTCTCCTGCTGAAGTTAGTGTTTTGATGTTCTTACTTTTCCAGCTTCCTTAGGTGATTTGTTAGTGTGTGATCTTTCCATTTTCTTCATGTGTTCATAGAGATATTCATATCCTTCCTTCCTTCCTTCCTTCCTTCCTTCCTTCCTTCCTTTCTTTCTTTCTTTCTTTCTGTTTCATGGCATCCCTGAGACTTTGGTAAGATGTTTCTTCATTTTCATTAGTTTCCAGGTATCTTTTAATCTCTGATTTGACTTCCATGTTGGCCCAGGAGTTTAGCATCATGCTGTTTAGTGTCCACGTCTTTGTGGTTTTTGGAAAAACTTTGTTGGTATTGATATTTATTGTTATTCCACTGTGGTTTGAGAAGGTGCATGGCATTATTTCAATCTCATGAACTTTGTTTTTGCTTGATTTATGACTGAAGATGCAGTCAATCTTAGCATATATTCCATGTGGTGATGAGTAGAATGTATATTTTGTGTTCTTTAGGTATCTATTAAGCCCATTTGGTCAAGTATCACATTGAGATCCAGATTGCCTTGATTTTTTTTTGTCTTCATGATCTGTCTAGGGTTGTTAGTGGGGTATTTACGTGCCCAGCTATGATAGTGTTAGAGTCAATATCTTTTTTTAGTTTATGTAGAAGCTGCTTTATGAAAGTTGGTGCTCCTATGTTGAGTGCATATATGTTTAGGATGGATATTTCTTGTTGGTGGATTGAACCTTTTATCACTATGTAGTGACCTCCCATATCTTTTTAGATTTCTGATAGCTTAAAGGTTATTTTGTCTGATTTAGGATCGCAACTCCTGCTTTCTTTTATGTTTTGTTTGCCTAAAAATTTGTTTTCCATCCTCTTACTTTGATTCTGTGAGTGTCCTTTCTGGTCAAATGCATCTGCTGGAGACAGGATATTGTTGCATAATGATTTATCAATTTGCCATCCTATGTCTTTTCAGTGGTATATTTAGTTCATTCACATTCAGGCTAATTATTGAGATGTGACAGTTTATCCCAGTCACAAGTTCCTTATAGAGTTTGCTGTTGCTGATGTTTGTTTATGTGTTCAAAGCCTTTCTTTTGATTTTGAGGTTGATTTATGTTTGTTTTCAATCTTTTCCCTGCATTTCTGGGAAGGATGTGTTCGTTCGTTCGTTCGTTTCTTTCTTTCTTTCTTTCTTTCTTCAGTGTTTAATACTTTCTTAAGTGTTTCTTGTAAGGCTGGTCTGGAGGCAGCATAAACTCTTAGAGATTGAATGTTTGTGAAGGATTTCGATTCTCCATTGCTGATGAAACTTAGCTTAGCTGGGTAAGTGATTCTTTGTTGAAATTGTTTATCTTTGAGAACTTTGAAGATTGGACTCCAGTCTCTCCTAGCTTGAAGTGTTTCTGTAGATAATTCTGCTGTTATTCTAATTGGTCTTCCCCAGTAGGTAGTCTGATCTTTCTCTCTTGCTACCTTTAGGATTGTCTTCTTTTATACCTACTTTGTGTAAGTGGATTATTATGTGTCTAGGAGTTAGTTTTCTCATTTGTTGTCTTGCAGGTCTTCTCTGAATCTCTTGTGTTTGTCTCTGATGAGATGAGGGAAGTTTTCTTGGATAATTTTATGGAATGTTTGTTCCAGGGTAGTCTCTGTATCTCTATCTCATGGATTCCAATTAATCTTAGGTTTGGTCTCTTGATATAATCATTCTTCTCTTAGAGACTTTGTTCTGTCTTTTTAAGCTTCTTTTATATGTTTTTAACAGCCTGGGTTAGTTACATATTTTTTTCCTCAAGTTCTGAGATTCTTTCTTCTGCTTGGTTAATTCTGCTTTCCGTGCTTATCCATTTGTTATTTATTTCATTCATTGTATTCTTTATTGTTCTTATCTCAGTTATCAACTCCTTCATTCTTTCCTCTTGTTTCTCCTCAATTCTGTTTATTCTCTCTATTAATGCCTTGCTATCTGGGTTTGTGGTTTGAGACCAGTCATTCTGGGGGCTCTTCATTGTTTGAGTTCTGTACTCTGTATTCTCAGTTGTTGTCTTTCCAGCAGTCTGTATGAAACCTATAGTCTTCCTTTGGTTTTTCTTCATTTGTGAGTGCTTTCCTCCCCCTTTTCTTACCTCTTCTTTATTTCTGTTGTTCAGTGATGGAGGGGATAGCCTTTACTTCTGTTTGCTCAATCTCCTATTCTTGCCTATACAGATCCTCTGGATTTGTTCAATTTTGAAGCTGGATTGGGGGTGGAGGGTTGTAGTTTTTGCAGTTTTGAGATTTGATTAAGGGAAGAGCTGTGATTCAGAAGCTATCTGCAGATCCCAGTATCTGCTGACAGGTATGTGGGCCCTCTGAAAACCACTGCCCAACAATTTACCATCTCTCCATGCAGTGGAGGTGTATGTTTGCCCCCTGAAACAAAATGAGATAAGAAAAAGGAAAAGAAAGGACAAAGGAAGGAGGCAGATGAAAGGAAGTTGAAAAGAGAGAAGAAGAGGGAAAACAGACAGACAATTAATGAAAAAACAGAGAAGCACGCCTACTGATGAATAAACAAAGAAACAAAGACAGAAAAAACAAACAAACAAAAAAAACCCCCATAGAAACAATCATGCAAACAAACCAAAAAACCCCTGTTGATGTACTCACCCTCAAAAATACCCATACACTAACAGAAAATCTTAAAAAACCCATAAAAATAACAGAAACAAAGCAAGTACAAAAATGTAAGCAAAAACAGAAAGAGAGAAGAGAAAACAACAACAAACAGATGAACAACAAAAAATCCTCAAGTCGTTCTGTAGCTGTTTCTGGCACCTCAGGCTCCTTTCCCAAGCACTGTCTCTTCTTTTGGCTGCTGTGGCTTTTGGCTGCTGCTGTGTTAGGAAGCAGCTCTGGCCTCCAGCTCATTCCCTTCATTCTCAGCACAGGCTGATAGGGTTGCTCTCAATGTGGCTCAGATGCTGTGGTAGGAGGATGTATCAGATCCAGACTCACCTGATGTGTCTGCTGCTGCCGCTACTGTCAAGTCTCCCACTCAGATCAAACGTGTCTGCACTTATTTGAGCCTGGTGGAAGGGAGTATGTCTCTCCAAAACTGATGGTTGATCCCAGAGGGGTGCAGAGATAGCCTGTGGGTCTCAGGTTGGAGGCTGGATGCAGGTCTCTGCCAGTCTGGGATGGAGAAGATGGCACCAGTCAACATATCCTCACCAGCAGCAGGGCTCCATTCCTGATTTCTTCACCCTGCCTTCTCCACGGTTCCTGCCGCTAGTGCCTGGCCTGCTGCCATAGGTGATGGTATGGGCCAAGTGAGGTGGTGAGGAGTAGCTATTCTCTGCTGCCTCCTCAGAAGAGACCCCCAAGAGTGGCAAATGATCCTGCATATGGGGAGCTGCAATCTCAGGGCAATGGTTGGTTGCAGTCACCTCTGGAGGGGAGCCCCAGATGCATGAACCTGAGTCTCTCCTCAGATGGGCTTTCACTCAACCACCGGCACACACCCACTCACACAGACTGTGTTTGTGGACACTTGCTTTGGCAGACTCTCACTCTCTGACCAGTTTCATTGTTTTTTGTCAAACTTTTATATCCATAGTCAGTGTATGACTGCCATTGAATGAAGAGCTGGGGGTGAGGGTCACAGCAGTTAGAGAAACAAAGAGCAAGCTATACAGTTCCAACAGGTACATTGGTTCATATTTTTATGTATGTTAATGACAAAGTTGAATGAAAATCAGTGAGGTTGTATGCTGGAATTTCACTTGTCCTTTAATGACATTAGTGAATCCTTTGCTGAAGTAGATGATAACTTTCAAATGCAGGCATACCTTAGAGATATTGTGAGTTCAGTTCCAGACCACCATAATAAAGCAAGGCACACAAATTTTTGGTTTCTCAGTGCATATAAAATATTTTATCCACTACTATAGTCTATTAGGTGTGCAATAGCAATTTGTCTAAAAAACAATTCATATACTCTAAAAACACTTCATTCCCTAAAAAATGTTAATGATCATTGTGCCTTCACTAGGTGGTAATCTTTTTGCTGGTCGATGGTCTTGACCCAAAATTCATGGTTCCTGACTGATAAGAGAGGTAGTTGCTGAAGGCAGGGGCTGTGGCAATTTCTTAAAATACGACAACCATGAAATTTGCTCCATCGGTCGACTCCTCCTTTCACAAGTTTCTCTGGAGTGTGCAGTGCTGTTTGGCGGCACTATACGCACAGTGGAACTTCTTTCAAAATTGGAGTCAAATCCTGCTGCTGCTCTGTCAATTGTTTATGGAATATTCTAAATCCTTTGTTGTCATTTCAACAATGTTCCCAGCATCTTCACCAGGAGTAGATTTCATCTAAAAAAAAAACACTTTCTTTGCTCATCTGTAAGAAAGAATTCCTCATTTGTTCAAGTTTTATCATGAGATTGTAGCAATTCAATCATATTTTGGGGCTGCTCTTCCAATTCTAGTTCTTTTGCTTTGTTCATCGCATATGCAGTTACTTCTTCCAATGAAGAATTAAACCTCTCAAAGTTGTTCAGCATGGTTAGAATCAACTTCTTGCAAATTCCTATATGTGTTAACATTGTGACTTCCTCCCATATATCATGACTGTTCCTTTACTTTTCTTTCTTTCTTTCTTTTTTTAGAGACAGTGTTTCTATCTGCTGCCCAGACTGGAGTACAGTGGTGTGATCATAGCTTATTGCAGCCTTGATCTCCTGGGCTCATGTGATCTTTCTGCCTTAGCCTCCGGAGTAGTTGGGACTATTGGCACATGCTCCCATGCCTGGCTAAACAAATGCTCTTAATGTCATCTAGAATGTTAATTCTTTTGCAGAAGATTTTCAATTTACTTTGCTGAAATGCATCAGAGGAACCACTTTCCATGACAGGAACAGCCTTAAGAAATATATTTTTAAAATAATAGAACTTGAAAGATAAAAAGATTTATTGATTCATGAGCTGCAGAAAGGATGTTTAATTAGCAGGTGTAAAAACAACATTAATATCCTTGAGCATCTCCATTGGAGCTCTTGGGTGACCAGGTGAAATATCAATGACCAATAGTATTTTGAAAGGAATCATTTTTCTCAGGAGTAGGTCTCAATAGTGGTCTTAAAATATTCAGCAAACCTGCTATCAACAGGTATGTTGTCATCCAGGCTTTGATGTTCCATTTACAGTTCACAAACAGAGTAGATTTAGCCCAATTCTTAAGGGCCCTAGGAGTTTCAGAATGGCAAATGAGCACTTGCTTTTACTTAAAAAGTCACCTGTTGCATTAACCTCAACAAGAGATGACCTGTCCTTTGAAGTTTTGAACACAGGCATTGACTCCTCTCCAACTATGAAAGTCCTAGATAACATCTTATTTCAATAGAAGATCTTATTGTGTACATTAAAAATCTATTGTTGAGTCTAGCCACCTTCATCAGTTTTCTAAACCTCTGCTAGCTTCAAATTTCTCTCTGTTCTGTCTTCATCTCTCCAAAGCTTCATAAAACTGAAGGGAGTTAAGGCCTTGCTCTGATTAGGCTCTGGCTTGAGGGAATACTGGGGCTGGTTGGATCTTCTATGCACACCCCTACAACTTTTTTGGCATATTGGCAATAAGATTGTTTTGCCTTCTATCACTTGAACATTCATTGAAGTACCGCTTTTTCATTAAAAGTTTTTTTTTTAGTGGATGCATAAGAGTTGTGTTTGTAGGGTATATGTCATATTTTGATACAAGCATATAATGTGTAAAGATCTAATCTGGGTAAATGGGATGTGGATTACCTCAAACATTTATCATTACTTTGTGTTGGGAACATCCCCAATCGACTCTTCTAGTTATTTTGAAAAATGCAGTATTTGTTTTATTACACCTGGCTTATTTCACTGACATGACAACCTTTAGTTTCATCCCGTGTTGTTGCACATAATAGGATTTCATTATTTTTATGGCAGAATAGTATTATATTGTGTACCACACTTTAAAAAATCCAGTCATCTCTTGATGGATACTTAGACTGATTCTAATTCTTGGCTATTGTGAATAATACTCCAGTGAACATTGGTGTGCCGATATCTGTTCGATATACTTATTTCCTTTCTTTTGGATGTATCCCCGGTCGTGAGACTGCTGGATCACATGGAAGTTGCATTTTGAGTCTTTTGAGGAAACTCCGTTCTGTTTTCCATAGTGGCTGTACTAATTTACATTCCCACCCACAGTGTGTGAGCATTCCCCTTTCTCCACATCCTTATCAGCGTTTGTTGTATTCTGTCTTTTTGATAATAGCCATCTTAATGGGGGTCACATGGTATCTCACCATGATAATTCACATTTCCCCGATGATTAGTGATGTTGAGCATTTTTCCGTACACCTCTTGGGTATATGACTCATTTTAATGAATGTCTTGGATCTGAATAATCTTCTGCCTAATCTGATCTAATAATTCTGATTTAATAATCTTTTAAATCAGATTATTTCATTTTTTATTATTGAGTTATTTAAGCTCCTTATATATTCACACATTCAATTTTCTTGACTTTTTCTTTGTATTCACAGCTTGGCTGACTGATGCAAGAGGCCTAGTTTTCAGTCTGTCTCAGCTTTTGACATGCTTTCCTCACTTAGCTTAATTTTGCCTAGGTTCAGACTGAAAGTGAGAGATGTGTGACTTTTTCTTTCACTTGATCACTTAGAGGCCATTATGGACCTATTAATTGACCTGATTTCAGTATTGTTATATCGCAGAGAATAGGGAGGCCTGAGCAGAGGGGAGAGGAAGGGAGAAAAGGTTAGCTAGTGGAGTGATCAGAACACACATACCATTTATTAATTAAGTTTGCCATCTAATATGGGTGTGGTTCGTGGTGCCCCCAAACAATTACAATAGTAGTGACATGGAAGATCACTGGTCACATATCACCATAACAGATGTAATAATAAAGACAAAGTTTGAAATATTGTGAGAATTATAAAACTGTAATGACAGATAAATGAAGTGAGTACAAGCTGTTGGAAAACGGCGTGGATAGGCTCGCTACACATGATTGCTGAAAACCTTCCATTTGAAAAAAAGACATAATATCTGCAAAGCACAATAAAGTACAATAAAATGATATGTGTCTGTACTGGAAACATATATTCTTACAATGTGATAGCTACAGATATGACACACTTTGAGTTTAATTTGCTTTAGTAATATTTTCTCTATCACTTTGTGCTGTGGACTGAATCATGCCCCATTAAAATGTCTATGTGGAAACCATAACCTGTGATGTGAATGTATTTGGAGACAGGGTCCTGATATGATAGGACTAGTGTCCTTATAAGAAGAGCCACCTCAGAGTTCTCTCTCTCTCTCTCTGTTTCTTTTTTCTCTGCCATGTGAGAACACGATGAGAAGGTAGCCTTCTGCAAGCCAGGAAGACAGCCCTTGGCAGGAACCAAACCCTGCTGGATTTTGATCTTGACTCTCCAGCCTCTAGAGCTGTGAGAAAACATAGTTCTGTTGTTGAAGTCCACTCAGTTCATAGTTGTTTTCTGGAAGCAAAGCAGACTAATGCACTTCCTTAAGTCTAGCTCAGGGCTCAGCAAATTGTTTTCCTCAGGGCAAACCTGGCTCCCTGTGGGTGACATCATGCCATACCCATTCATTTGCTCGTGCATTGCCTTTGGCTACTTTCTTGCGAAAATGGCAGAGTTGAGGATTTGTGGCTGAAATTGCCAACCTCAAACACTAGCATATTTGCTATGCGTCCTTTTACAAAAAAATCATTTGCCAACCATGGTGTAAGCAATCCCCAAACAACACATCAAGGTGTTTGCTGATTTCCTTGGTATAAATCATCTCAGCATGGCAGGGACCGAGCTGTCACTGTGACATCACTGAACAGAACTGGGATAAGATGTGCAGTCAGAGTGTTTCTACCATAGTTACAATAGATAGAAGTAACGTCATGAGCACATAAGAGTACTGTCTCCTAAAATAATTGAAAACTGATGACTTTTGAGTATTTGCATTTGTTTGTGACATAATTTATTTACTTGCAAGTTTATATAATGTAGCTTTTGATATTGGCTGTGTTTAACAATTAACTTGCAAAATTCCTAAGTAACTGACAATTGACTCTCATGAGCTAGTGAGCCAGTAACATACCCATGTGGAATCTATAATTTTATAAAAAGACAGACTGATTACAACATTGTATTACATGTGACAAAGGATTAATATTGCTAATTTAGAAAGAGAGCTTTGGATTCAGTAAGAGAATGCCATCACCCTAACAGAAAATGGGTAGAGGACACAGTCAACTCAGAAAAGTAGAAACACACATGACCAATATATTTAAGAAAATAAGTTCAATCTTATAAATTTTTTTTAAAAATAAAAATTTCTCTTACCAGATTAGCAAAGATAAGAATAATTCCAAAACTTTGAGTCAAAAAAATGTACGTGAACAGCTTTCAGGCCGTGGACTGTTATTGGAGAGTAAATTGGAAAAACTCTTCCAGGAGACTTCAAAATATAAAATATTTATGGCTTTTGATTCAACAGTTCTATCCCATAGTTATTAATACTTTTTGCTTTAAAGATTTGAACTCAATGAAGTGATGTTTTAATGGAAAGAAATAGAATAAACTTAAAGGCAAGTTCATAGGGCACATGTATGCCGAAGATGTCTTTATTGGTTTGTGTTATTAACAGCTCCAGGTAAAACCCAGCTCTGGTCGCAGAACTTTGACACTGGGAAGCTCAGGACAGAAATCTCATAGGAAGTGGGTGGTAAGGGCTTAAAAAAATCACACTTTCTACCTAGATTGTTTACTTCTTTAGTGAGATTTTAGGGGTGAAATGCTTATAGAAATCATTGGTGTTATCGACCAATTCCAAATTTTTGGACACTCTCTAGATCCAACTTGACAAATACAATTTTTACCAAAAGTTTCCTTCTTTGCTGGCCTAGATCTCTTGAAAACCCCCATGCCAGTTAATCATACTTTATGGGTCTCTTTCAGGCTAGTAATTTTATCCTGGTAAATACCTTAAATCTAAACTGAAGTTGCACTGTGTTCTCCCTAAGACTGATTGTGTCTTGTTTAGCCCTCTTGTGTCTCAGCCTGACACTAAAAGAGAGATATCTAGGTCACTCGGGAAGACATTCTGTACTTATGGTAGACCTTTTTTCCCCTAAAAAATATCTTATTAAGGAGAAGTTTAGACCATTGGTATGTGCCACCTACTTCACATTTTTTCCTAAGGACTAGGTTTAAATAGGTTAGGATCCTGCCTCTCAGATGGGTGGTTGGGTCCCCTCAGTGCACACAGGATAAATATACTTGCAAAGACTTATTCTATGAAAAACAATTGTAAAATTAGTTTATATTGCAACCAATACAGGTTCATTAAAGGGCATGGTACATATTTCTACTGGCTTTTATGCTAAACTGAGATAGCGCAAAGATATTTTGAAGTGGTTGCTGAAGGAACCTAGGGCCCTTTCATGATTTCCAGTCCCTATACCTCCACTGAGAAGATAGTCGGTTCATATTTTCAGTCTTTGGTAACACTGGGGAGTGTTCATGGGGGCTTTAGAGGAGCACTGTGTCTGCTGTCTAGGGTGTTACACAATGCAGTCTAGTTTGCTGTTGGATTCTTCTTCCTTTCACGTGGCCAGCCTCTCATATTGACGCACACATACACACGAACTGACTCCCTGACACCTCCCCACAGCCACAGAGCATCCTCAAGTTTCACCTGTAGGAACTGTTCTTGGGAGTGCTGATCCCGCATGACAGGTGGGTCTCCGTGCTTGCTCAGGGGCTCTGCTAAGTTTTTAAGGCAGACATCGTCTGCGTGGTTGGTGTGCCCTAGCTTTGATGAAAGTAATTCACATAATTTCAAGTGAACTGATGTCAACGTAGGCACCAAACTCACATTGTCTTCCCATCCTTGTTTCCTGGGTGCTAGAGAGCAACCAGATAGGGCTAGGGGTCATCGCAGTCAAGAGACCATAGAACAAACTGGCAGCACTTCTCCAGACGGTCCTTCTCTGGACACGGCTAAGCTCAGAGAGGTCTCAAAGGGCATTAGAGCTCTTCCATGATTACAGATACCCGCAAGAGACTTAACGTGCCCATCTGTGATGCCGGAACAGGCGACACTCGTATCCTCACTCTCATCACACCAGCAACCATTTTTTATTGATTTTTTTCATGGTTCGGAGAATAGAGTTGAACTGTTAGACTGATCTCTGTCCTAGGGTTGCTAGGCTATTTGGATTGGAAGTCACAGGAGCAGAAAATCTCGGTAATGTTAAAAAAAAAAAGTTTGGTTAGCTTTCAAGTATTTTACTCAGTGTGGGAATCAAAAAATCACTTTGGATCTGAAGGTTACTCATGTAATAATTAAGATGACACATTTTGAACTCACCCTTCCTGACAAATGTTTCTTTAAAGAGACACGGATGCCTCACAGAAAACTTGTAAGACGTGACGCATCAGCAGAAATTGTTTCTGCACAGAAGGTTTTTCAAAGATTTTCCCTGAGTAATCACTGGCATTTCCCCCCTCTTTTTCCATAGTCTTTGCAAAACCTTCTGTTACTTCTTGCTTGCAATTTCTTGTGCTGCTAGTAAAGGTTTCATTTTTAAAGCAACTTCTGAAACCACAGTATCTGTAAAATTGGGTTTAAAAGAAGGCAAACACCACTCTGATTTGAATACTGATGAAGAGAAAGCACGCTCATCAATAAACATGGAGCCACAATGACCTGAGGAGGACAGGGAGGTGGTGATGTGCATCAGCGGTGTTTGGGAAGGAGCTTTTACTTATGACTCCAAAGTCTGCTTAAATCCGGGTTCCCAGACGCAAGGGACAGGAAGCTTCCCCCTCACCTGCTAGCACAGCTCCGCATCAGGCAAAGCTTCTATTTTTGTCAGGAAGTCAAGCAGCAGCGTAACAGCAGAGTCGTTTCTCCAGACCATCTTTCCCCTTTTCCTGCCCCAAATTGCTTTTTAGGGGCTTTGGGGAGGCTGTGCACCCTGGACATGCACTTAAGGAGGTAATGAATCATGACTAGCATTATTTCCAAGCCTTGTGCTGATTCGACCACACAGATTTAAAAACAAAGAAAAAAATCAAAATGTACTAATTTCCTGTCAGAGGAATAGGATGGTTTCACGCAGTATGACAAGGTATTGATCCCGTAATAGGCGGATGGAGGGCAGCAGCTGGGAATTCAGTGCCATTTACGGGATTGTTGCAGGAAGAGTCGGTTTGGGTGCTCGTAAAGTAGTAGGGAGCCTCTCCTAGCACCCAATGTTTCAGCCTCCGTTTAGGGAGCTCATGGGAGCACTGTTCGCAGCGTGCTCCCCTGGGCTTCACTGGCCAGCAGGGTACAGGTCAGCTGCAAACCTCTCCCATCCTGGAAACCCATCTCTATCAACCTAGGCTATGTGCCCTGGGCTGAGATAGATGCCTGCTCCGAAAGGAAGAGAGGTGGGTTTGCAGGTCAGAGTGGGTAGTGCTATCTTGCCCCATCGGTAGCACCATCAAGCCACTAGAGCCCCGGGGACACTAGATTTGTGCCTGCTGGGTGACAGTCATCAACTCGCCCCCCACCCCACACACTTTCCTCTCGCCCCTCCCTTCTTCCTAAGTGCTGCCTTACCTCTGTCAGACCAGCTAAGAGCCAGAGCAAAGCTCTTCCTTATTTGCTCATGGAGAAACCTTTCCTTATGTGGAGATTTCAGGATGACTTTGAAACTGAAGAAAAATAAAATAAAGGCGGGGGAAAGGTAGGACAAAGGATGGAAAGACAGAGAGAGAAAAAGGAAGAGAAGCCACATACTACATCCGGAGAAATTCCTGAAAGCGGCATCCTTTTGAGGAATGCACCAGTCCACTGATGGCTACTTAGCCACCCAGCTGAAAGGTCCTGGGCAAGTTAATAAGCTTTGACAACCAGCGGCTCCATCTTGTGTTTTCACAGCTTTGTGAAGTAATCTATAGACCCCAGCTTGTTGATATTAATGTTGCAACAGCTGCCCTGGCTCACCTGGCGTGCTATCAGATGCTCTGCGCTCAGCCTGCCATGTGCTGTGCCCTTGGGTTTTTTCCAATGCCACACACAGGCCCAGCTCAAAGGGGCCTTCCTATACCTTTTGCAGGGTCTAGGGCAAAACTTTCAGCACAGGTGCCCTCGTGTCACTTCCAAATTAGGATCCTGGTGATGTGTTCAGATCCGACACAATGTGGTAGAGTTCAAGGTGCAAAATGTCGCAAAGCACAGGTGCTGGGGAAAAGATGAGCTTGGTTTTCGTCCCAGGCAGCTTTTTGGCCTCGTTCTCACAAAGAAAGTAACTCATGGGAAAACAATTAAGCGGGTCTGCCTGATTCAAAAAGGGAGAGGTGAGAATGTCTTCTTTTAGCAAGTTTGGTAGGCATAGTGGGGACGCATAAGGTGACGCCTCACACTGTGAACACAGCCCTGAGAAGTAGTTGGCTTACAGACTTCAGATTTAAGCATTTTCCGAGGCTGATTTAATGACTGACGTTTCAAGAAACAGTAAATTATATTGGGTTTGCTAAAAGTCATGTATGAGAGAGTGGCGGTGGGGAGGACATAGTTTTATTAGAGAATGATCTTAATATTGATTTCTGTGTTTCCCGATGGAAAACGCTGAAGTGCAGTGCAATAAATATAAGGTCATTACAGCTCAAGGGTGCTATGGTAATAAATTTGTGATTATCCCAAGATGTCAATGGCCGTCTGTAGGCGGCAGTGTGAAGAGCCATGGCCGGAGGGTTGCAACTAATAGTGACCCCAGATGGGGCCCTGGGAAGTTTGGAAGCCTCTCGGTCTTTCCCTGTGAACCTTCCTTACTGTGAGGCATTTTAAATGTAAAGGTGGTGTTTGACACAGAAGCATGAAGATGTTTATATGATGACAGAAGTCTGAACAATAGGTACAGTGAATAAAAGAGAATCCAGACGCCGAAGCATAGTTGGAAGGAAGATGGCAAAGTGACGGTGTCATCCATGTGCTGCTGGAACGAGCAAGACCCCAGGGGAGCTTACCTTTCAGGAGCAGACCCCGTGTTCTTTCTTGCCCATGCACTGTGATTGGCTCTCTCATGGTAGGACACGTGACGGGTCATTTTGCTGTTTGTGTTGATTTCCCTGCCCGCAGAAGGGAACTCACTGTGTATGCCTGACTCTTAGAGTCATTATGCGGTTCAAGTAGGGAATGAGAGAAAGTGCCTTGGAAAATTTGTAAGGCCTGTTATGACTAACAGCAAGGTCTAGTCCATTGGGCTGCTGTAACAAAATGACTCAGACTAGAAAATGTTCAGGCAATGGGAATGTATTACTCAGAGTTCTGGAGGCTGGAAAGTCTAAGATCAAGGCTCTGGCAGATTTGGTGTCTGGTGAGGGGCTGTTCCTCATAGACGGTGCCGTTCCTCATAGACAGTGCCTTCTGTGTGTCCCCACATGGCGAAGGGCAAAACAACTCTCTGCGGCCTTTCTTATAAGGACACTCATCCTGGTCATGAGGGCAGAGCCCTTATGACCTTATTGCCTCCTAAGGGTCATGCTTTCTAACAGCGCCACCTTGGGGATTAGGTTTCAACATAAGATTTTGGAAGGGACACAACGTTCAGCCCACAGCAGGGACCCTTGTGTAAAGACCTACCGTGTGTGCGTTGCCCTGAACGTGCCCATCTGAAATGAGATGAAGCAACATGAGGAAGGATGTTCATTTCACAGTTCCACGGCAAAGACGAAGCGTCACAAACAGCAGCATGCTTCGAAGGATTCACTCATCAGCAGGTGAATGGTTTTCTGAAAGGATTGATCCTCGAAGAATGAGTTTCGTCAGACACCTGAAGGAGGTAAGAAGAGTCAGGGCAGCGGAACACCTATTTTTCTTTTTAAAGACTTGGAGTGCCTCTTCCCAAACCTTTAGTAAAATCAAACCTTCCCATACAACCCCCAAACCTTGAATCAAGAAGAAATAGGAACTCCAAATAGACCAATCATGAGCAGTGAGATTGAATCAGTTGTTCAAAGTCTCCCAAGAAAAAAAAGTACAGGACCTAAATAAAATAATGAACACACTGTCTCCATACAATGCGTCTTTGAACCCCAAACCATTTGTACCCCCTAAAGCTAGTAAATACAGAAATTAAAAAAGCAACACCTCCCACTTCTCTGTCCCACGTGTGGTATACCCTGTGCTAGATTTTAGGACAGCATTTACTCATACCACATCTTAAAACTTACTGTTACACATGTCTGACATGCTCTGCTAAGTTGAGCTCTGGGAAATTGGAGAATGTGATTTATTTTTAAATGGCTAATACCTAGTACAATGCCTGGTATGTGGCGGGTATCCAGTATCTGTTTCTTGAATAAACTAATGATTGAGGCCGAAGGTGTGGGGGCCCAAGACACAACATGTGAAATCGGCACATTCATGAAACGTGTTCAGGTCAGCAGGTCTAGTTTAAGGGTTGCTGAGGCTGGGAAACAGAGTCATGAATAGGAACTTGTGGTTGAAAAGGGAGAATGGCTCAGCTCATACATCTATGCTTAAGGAGTGGGGTTTCATCTTGTGAATCTTAGGAGCTGGAAGAGTTACTAAGTAGGAGAGTTTCAAGATCAGAAAAACCTGGCGAAAGTGAGAAAGATGGATAGAAAGGAGAAAAACAAGAGGTGAGGAGACCAGTCGGGCTACCACTGCAGGAGCCCCCCAGGGAAGACGGTGGGATCGCGGGTGCTTGGATCAGGACAATAGCAGCTCTGAAGAATGTAGGAAGGGCAAAGAAGAAATAGATTTAAGAGTCATTTCAGGATGCGGCCGGTTAACTTTTATTGTACCTTCTCTTGTTTATCATAATATGGAACACATGCCCACTGAAGCAAACTTGGTAAGCACAGTGTTACGAGTGGGATTGTGTCCCTCACCCCACCACGATCCCAAAGATGTGTTTCAGTATTAACCTCAAGTGCCTCAGAATGTGACCTTATTTGGGAGCAGGGTCTTTGCAGAGTGATCATGTTGAAATGAAGTCATTCGCATGGGCCCTAATACAAGATGCCTGGTATCTACATAAAAAGGAAAAATTGGGACCTAGAGACAGACATGCACAGAGAGAAAATGACGTGAAGAACACAGAGGGAAGATGGCTATTTGACTGGTGGATCTTGTGAGTAGAGCTATCTCCTTTAAGTAGCATGTGTTTACCAAAGGTGATATTTACTGCAGTCTGGGGAATTATCTAGACAGAAGGCGAGAAGATTATCTTTGTCAGAGATGTGGGCCCACTGACTAGTCCAGCAGAGAGGATTGAACACCACTGGTTTCCTCCGTGACTCTTGGAAAAACGATGGTGTAGATTTCTGAGAGACACCCTGAGGGCCAGGTGCCGGTCATTCTGCTTTCAGGCCAGGAAACGATATGCAGCCTGAGTGACCTGGTCTCCATGTCTTCACTTGCACATAAAACCTGACATCCTCTGCTGCTGCAGAGGGTATGGCTCTGGGAAGCTTGGGGGAGAGGGTTCTAAGCAGAAGCATTCATTTTCCAGTGTTGGGCACCAAAGCAGGGGAGATTATGAAGCCCCTGAACGTGGCACCGTGGGCAGGACTCAGGCCTATAAAGAGGGGTTAATGTAAGGAAGAGCAAATATTGCAGCTGGTTTGTGACCACATATGAGGCTTTTCATTGGAAGATTAGGGATACTGGAGGACCCATGCATGGAGGTTATAAAGAAAAATGTATCTTGGGTGATTTAAGTTAGTTGGTGGTACCTACACCTGTAAATCCTAGAGCATATTTCCTTCCACAGTCCAGAAATTTGGTTGACACTGAGAGATATTTAAAATGTGGAATTACTAGATTTAGAGACTGATTAGCCTTGAGAGGTAAGAAAAAGCAGCTTTAAAGACTTGGCAATTGGGTAGATTCTTGACTACATATTCATTGTGGCTCCATGATATGTCCAGACAGAGAGGATTAGAAAGTCCCTGGAACATAGGAAGTTGGGTTTAGGAGAGAGAGGGAGTTCCAGAGATACTTTTGGAATTCATGGAATATGGCTAAAAGTTAAAGCCACGAAAATAGATAAGATCAACTAGGGGGAATATCATCTATCCCTGCATAAATCCTGCCTTTTATTTCATGATTTGTTCTTTGGCTTTTTCAGAAAAAAATTTAAATCTGTGAAAGTCAGAGCACTTAGAAGTTGTAGTTTCATTTGTGAGATAAGTTTCAGTAGAGTGAGCAGATTCAGTGGTGTGAGCAGTGGAGTGGAGAAGCCAGATTGTGGTGGGCCGAGAAAAAAATGAGAAAAGAGGCACTGTGGGCACAGAATTCGGGGTCTGAAGGGAAGGGAAAGAAGGAAAGAGAATGCCATAGTTAAAAATGGGAAACTGAGGCCTTAGAAGTGATTTGATTTTGGATGGGAAGGAAGAAAAGGGAAGTATATTTATTGAGTGAGCATGTATACCAGGCACTGAACTGAGTGCTAGATGTACACTATTGCATTCCCCCCTAGAATCTTATTATTATTTCCATTTTGTAGATGAGGAAACTGAGGTTAGAGAGCTTGTCCATGGTCGCATACCTAGACACCAATATCATAGCTAGAGGGATCTGCAGGCTTCAGACCTCTCTCTGTGGAGACAGGAAAATGACACCAGAGTAAGGTGGCTGGTTGGTGAAGAGAAATCCTGAGGGGCATAGAAAGGGAGGAAATCTATATATTGGTTGCTCACATTGGAAAGGAAAACGACGTTATTTTGTGAGAAAAGAGGAAGAGAGAAAAGGGTGAGGATAGAGTTAAATAAGTAAAGAAGAAAGAGGTTGAAAAATGTGCATTTGATGGCCTCTACTTTTTAGGTGGATGTTATGAGATCTGTCGCAGTTAGATTTTGGACTTGATTTTAGGAGGCTTAGGAGAAGACGAAAAACTGCATAGAGGAGGAAGGGGATAGTCTATGGAGTGACTATTGATCTGCTGGATCGCCACCAAGGCCTGCTGAGGCTGGAAACCCACTTAGAATGGATCTAATGAGCATATACATATGATTATGCATCAGGCATGTCAGGTGACTTGAAAGCAGGAATAGAAGTTTCAGTTCCTCTAGATAGAGCAGCCTCAAGGAAACACCCCTAATTCATTCATCACTTTCTGAACACTAGAGCCTGTGCTAAATGCTGGGATTTATGCACAAATGAGTCAAGTGTCTGCTTTTTGTGAGCACTTTGCCTATGAAGACAAACAGAAAAGACATGCTATGTTAGAGGGCTTTCAGGACTGCGGTGAACAGCATTTCAGCGGAGGAAGCTGCCTGGGGAGTAGGGAAAAAAAGACCTCAGCGAGGCAGTTGTTTAAGGTGGGCCTTGGAAGGGGTCTAAGAATCTCTAGGATTTCTAGGCCTACTGAACTTTAATATAATCTTGGGTGACTTTCTTCTTGGGTTTGCAACAATGGAGGAGTTCCAAGTAGTCTGCTGGTTTCTGGCTGTCCCTGAACCACCCCAAATATACACCTCTCTTCCTAAACACACTTGGTCTTAAAAAGGTGAAGACTCTCCCTCCATGCATTCCTATCTTGGAACCTACGTTGAATGTTCACCAGAAAACCTGAAACAGACCAGGTAAGGCTTACTCAGGATGTAGAGGGTCTAAAGTCAAAGGAAGCATTCAGTCTTTGAAACACAGGGAGAATTCACTGAATGCCCAAGGGTTTCCCAGGAAACTGGACTAAATGCCTCCTACTCTCCTCCTGGTGTTTTGCTCCTTGATAGAGGGCCTCTGCTGCCTAAGGTGAATGCTGTATGATGGCTATTTGAGAGGAAGCTAGAACAGGAAATGCGATTTTTGCCTGAATGCTGGGTAGCTAACGTCCTTCAGCAAGTTTTATAGTCCTCAGTCAGCATGTTCTAGGCAGAAGCTGTCGAACTATGGACGAACATTCCTCTCTAGGTCAGACAGGCAGAAAACATTCATTCTGCCTCATAATAACAAAACATCCTTAAAAGGTGGCCTTGGGATGATGGAGAGAAGTGTTGAGTTGAATAGCTATTTCATGTTTCCTTTAAATACAGTGCTAATATTCTCTCAACACTTTCTATCTAAAGGCCAATGTATGCTTTTGTTCACTCTTTTCTCTGAGAATGAGTGTTTTCTAGAATAAGCTTTAACTGGTGAAATCGACTTCAAGCTTCTCATTTGCGTTGTGTGTTATGCTCTTTCATAGTTTCATGAACAATAGCCTCCCACTTCTCCACAGGCTGATGGGATAATTTGCTCTGCTAAGGAAATGAAAACCAAAATGTAGAGTTTTTTCTTTCTTTCTTTTTTTTAGAGGGTTGTTTGATGGAAAGACTTCCAGCAGGGCAGGCAGTGAAGTTTTAGGTGGGTTAGATTATAGCCTGGGATGAAAAGTCTTCCGGTAAGGAAGGCTACGTGCATTCCACGTGATCAATGCTTTTAGACTTAAAATAAAAGCCTTTAACAATACAGCTATTTCTCCTGTGGTTTCCTGGCAATAATGCTGGCAGAAAAAGAGCATGCCTACCACGACTGGTTCCAACTTTGCCTGCCACCGGAGTCATGACAGCAAGTGTAGATCCCCTCTGTTCTTCACTTACGATCTGGTGTTTCACAAATTTCTTTCGTGATTTACAGTCCTGAGGTTAGGGTCTTGTGCTTGGGTTTCAGGGCACTGGCTCTTTCCTGGGGTGTACCCACAAGTGGCATTGCTGAGAGCAGTAACACACAGCTCTGTCTGCTCATGCTGTCCTCTGAAAGCTACAGCACTGGGACAGCGGGAGCACAGAGAAAAACTTGTGGGAATTTCTGTCGTCCTGCATAGAAATAGTGTCTGCATGAATACATACTGAGTAGTTAGGGGCTGTTCTGTTTAGCTTTTGCCTCTGAGGCTAGTTCAGAACAGATAACGGGAATCCCTTGACTCACTCCCGACAGGTGGTAAGGAGAGCCTTCCTTTCTTTTCTCTAACACAATCATTTTAACATCTTTCAAAGGAAGAAAAAGTTATGATTCCCCCGGGGATACCTTTATACGCGCTCACAGGAGAGTCTGGGCAACCCTGGTAAAGCATAATGCCATGAACCAGTAATAAGGGATTATACTTTAGATTCACTTTGGGTGTTCAAGGTTAGCTTTGCTTGAGTGACTGACTCATGAGGTATTCTAACGGGAGCATTCTGTAATCATGACTGTTGTGCTTTCCGTAGGAAATGCCATAATCTTAACAGATGCTATTCGTATTCATAGGAGTGTCTAATGCTTTCTTTGAGTTTCACTGAGCCTCAAACTCTGCAGCAGGGAAGTCTGCAGGTGAGCGTAGGGCACAACTGGCTTCTTGCTACAAACCTTCATCTCCAGTCCACCCACCCCTGCCTCCTGAGGAGACTGCTGCTGTCAACTTGACTCCTCCAAACACCCCCTCAAAGTACAAGAGCAGTGGAAGAGCTGTAGATGAGGCTGATGTGACAAGGCACACAGGTCCTTTTGGGAAAAAGCATCTTCAGTACTTCAGAACTCATTTCTCCAGAATGCAACAAGGGTCCTGAGTGAATTAAATTTGTTGTCCAGAGATTTTAGTTAGAGCAGGCTAGGCTGTAGTGACAGATTCCTAGTCTCTATTTCCTCTGTAGTTCTGACAATGATTGTAAGTTTCGAGGCTGTTATTAAAATCTTGTCTTCCCTTGCCATTGAATTTTTTAGGTGAAATGACCTGTTTGGTCTCAAAAAGAGCTTCTCGTGTTAGGGTATTTTGTACTTGTATTTGTAGTTTAGACAACCAAACCATCTTTCTTTTGGTTAGTCCTTGCTTGGTGCATCTTTCTCTCTTTCTCTCTCTCTCTTTTTTTTGGTTGCTATTTTCCCTTTGCCTTTTAACACCCAAACTTTCTGTATTCTTTTGCTTTAGATGTGTCTCTCATTCAGTTTAAGGTCTTCCCAATTCTTGGTATGGTGAGTAATTTTTTAAAAAGAAAACCTTAGCATTTTGGGTATTATGAGATTCTGGATAGTATTTAAAACCTCTGGTTTAGCAGGTCTGTTCTGGCACTGCTCTGAGAGGGGAGGTAGGAGTGAGGATGGGGCAATCTTGTTACTGCAGAGTTGAGAATGAGGGTAGAATTCTAGGGGCCTCATGTAGCTTTTGCTTGGCACTCAGGGAGGGGCGCTCCTTGTCACTGCTGGGTCGGGAACAGAGTCTGGCTTCCTGCTAGGCCCACCCTAGCACCTCCCTGGGTGGGAGGGACAAGAGCGCCTTGTCACCACCTCCCACATGGAGGACAATGGGCACTGGTGAAAATCTTGCTCTCCACTAGGCCTCCTCTGATACCACCACCACAGGTAGGAAGAAGGTGGAGATGGGTTCTAGGCTCTCCCTGTGGTCCCTGACAGCACCACAGAGTAGGGGGCTCCTCACGGTAGCCTGGCAGGGATAAAAACGTCAGCTTCCTATTTGGTTTTCTTTGACACCACTCCTGCAGAGTGGGAGACGTTGGGATGCTTCATTATAGACCAATAAAGGTGGAAGTCTAGGCTCCTTACTCTTGGCATTTGCTGGCATGGGTAGGGCTGTAATTTTTTTTTGCAGTGTTTTCCTGGAGTTAAACAGTTATTCTCTAAAAGTTTTACTTGCTAGGCTGTCTCTTTCTTGGTTGTTTGGCTAGAGAAAGCAGATATTGGTTAGGTTTATTTTTTTGATTGCACCCTAGGTGTTTCCGGGCTACAGAATTCTTTGGCAAGAAGTCTGAGATAAATAAAGCTAAAAGAAAACCTAGGGAACTCTCTATGTTGTTGTTCTTAAGGGCCCGAGAACCCTAGCTGGTCTGCCTTCTCTCAAGGTCATTTTATGTTTACTTTATATGTGATGGCTAATCTTTTAAGCTACACCTCATGGGAAGTGTTGGGAAAAAATAAGTCTACTTCATCTTCCTGGAAGAGAAAGTCTCTGATGTATCTTTCATAAACAGCATTTAACTTTGTTTTTTCAAAATCCAGTGGGAAAACATGTCTTCGAAATATAGTCTTTTTACATTTAATATAATTACTGATACAATTGTATGCAATGTACTATCTGATGTGGGGCTTTCTTTTTGTTGCCTTTCTTATATGTTTATCTTCCTTTTTGTATTTTCGTACACTGATTAATTTTTCTCCTTTATTTTTTAATCTACCTGTTTAGAAATTATATACGTCATTTCTTTTTTTTGCAATGATAATATGCATGTTTAACTTATCAAAGTCTAAATTTAATCAATATCTCTCTTACTCTCATGGACAATGCAGATGACCTTAGACATGTAAACTTTACTCACCCTTCTCTTAGTTTTTTGTGTGCTTGTGTATTTTAGTTGTCTTATTTACACTATATCACACACTCTTTATAGTTTCAAATAGTTAGTAGTTCTTTAGCTGTGTTTATCGGTTTCTGTGTTCTTTATTTCTTCTTCTTAGCAAGCCAACCCTCTTTCTTCCTGAAATACATCCTTCCTCATTTCTTTTAGTGAAGAACAGCTGAGTGTAAATACTTGTGGATTTTGATTTATGGACATGTCTTACTTTGTTCCTGTTCTTGATGGATGTTTTTGCTAGGCACATACATCGGTCTAATTTTAATGCTTTCCTAGTTGCTATTGAGAAACCAGAGGTTATTCTAAATCGTTGCGCTTTTGAAGGCCAACAGTCTCTGGCTGCTTTAAATATCATTTCTTGTTTGTTTTCAGCAGGTTCACTATGATATGTCTAGATATGGTTTTTGGGGGCTTTTGGGATTTGTAGATTAGAGTGTCTCCATGGCTCTGCATAGTTTTCAAACAAAATTCTTTTACATATCTCCTCATTTGTGTCTCATGCTAAACTACAAGTAGACATATGTGATGCTTTCTCACTTTAATTGTTTATGTCTCTTAACCTTTTTATTTTTTGTCCCTTTATCTTTCTGTGCTGCCTACAGTATGGATAATTTCTCCATATCCATCCTTCAGTTAACAAGTTCTCACCTCATTTATTTGTTGTTAAACTTATCCATTGTGTTTTTAAATTTCACTTATTTCAATTGATTCCTAGCAACTATGTTTGGTTGGCTTTAAATATGCTTTACCTATTGTGCATTTATTTTCTGGCTTAAATTTTTTAAAATATTAAACATAGTTATTTCATAGTGTGTGTCTGAAAAATGTTTTTATCTGAATGACTTCCTTTTGGATTCTATTTAATTTCTGCTGGTTCTCAATTGTAGTGCCTCTTTTCCATTTGTTTTTAGTTTATGTTTGTGAGTTGAAGATTTTCTTGCAAATGAGAGGACTTTCTTTGGAGAAGATTTTCATTTGCTTATGTCTGACAACTAGGGGCAATCTATTCAGATTAACTAACTTTAATAATAACTTGAAGCTTTCCCAAACACTAAGGCAATGTGCATTTGTTCTGTGGATGTTTGTGAAGAGTGGCTTGAGGTTCAAAGCTCTCTGTGATGATTTCCCTCCTCTGTTCAGCTCTAAGTTTTGAGACAGATTTCTTTGAAGGCCTTGGGGGCTGGGGGAAGAGTATTATTTTTGGTTGACTGTTACACTGAAGGTTTATCTCTTTGGGATTACAACTTCTAAAATTTCATCAGGCTATGAAAATCAAAGTGAAAATGTACGTAGTCAGGCAAATAAGCCCAGGATAAGAGTTGTCTTCAGTATTCAACTTACTTCTTTGGGTTCTAGTTCTCAGCTGGATTTTTTTTCATTTGAGAATTCCTTTTATTTTTGCCAGCTCATTGTTTCTTTTACAAACATTTTAAAGATATTACTACAGCCAGGATGATTCATTACTTTCAAAAAGAAGATGTCCCAAGTACTTAATCTGAAGCATATGAATTATACATTGAGGAGCTAACAGTTGATCTAAATTGTTGCTATTTGGATCATATTTGCATTTTTTTGTCTTTCATCTTGGTTTATGCAGACCCTTTCTATTATTTTTCTTTTTATTCCTCTTTGTCTAAAGCCCACCAAAATCTATGGGGTGCTATGAAAGCAGTTTTAAGAGGAGAATTCATATCTCTATGAACACACATGAAGAAAATGGAAAGATCACAAATTAACAGCCTATTAAATTACCTAAGGGAGCTGGAAAAGCAAGACCACCAAAACTCTAACTTCAGCAGAAGAATCCAGATCACCAAAATAAACACCCAAATATGGGACATACAAAAAGCTGGTTCTTTGAAATAATAAATGAGATTGATGGACCCCTAGCCAGATTGACCAAGAAAAAGAGAGAAAAAGCCCAAATAAACACAATCAGAAATGCAAAAGATCGAGTCACAACTGACCCCAAAGAAATACAAAAGATTATCAGAGGTAACTATGTACACTTGTATGGAAACAAACTAAAAAACCTAAATGAGATGGAGGACTTTCTGATATCACACAACTTCCCAAGTTTGAAACAAGAAGAAATTGAGACTCTAAATAGACCAATAACAACCCAGGAAATCCTTGATGAACATAGATGGAAAAATTTGCAACAAGATTCTAGTGAACTGGATCCAACAACACATCTCAAAAATCATCCAACTTGACCAAGTAGGCTTCATCCCCAGGATGCAGGGCTGGTTTAACATCCACAAGGCCATAACCATAATCAAATACATCAAAATATGTAAAAACAAGAACCCATGATTATATCATTAGGCATGAAAAAGTTTTTGAAAAAATCCATTATCCCTTCTTGATAAAAACCCTTGAAAAACCCTTGGAACATACCTCGAATGGTAAGAGCCATCTACGAGAAACCCACAGCCAATATACTGTTAAACAGATAGAATTTGGAACCATTTACCCTGAAAACTGGAACAAGACAAGGTTGCCCACTCTCACCCCTCCTGTTCAGCATAGTGTTGGAAGTCCTAGCTAGAGCAATCAGACAAGAGAAGGAGATCAGGGGTATCCAAATAGGAAAGGAGGAAGTCAAGTTACCCCTCTTTGCAGATGACATGATCCTTGAAAACCCAAGAGACTATCAAAAACCTCCTTGCATTGATAAAGGACTTTGGGAAAGTCTCAGCGTATAAAATAAATGTGCAAAAGACAGTTGAATTTCTATACATCAACAGTAAACAAACAGAAAACCAAATAAAGAGCATAATCCCATTAACAATAGCCACAAAAATGAAATATCTTAACATCTTCCTTACCAGAGAAGTGAAAAAACTTTACAACGAAAACTACAAAACAGTGGTCAAAGAAATCAACGACGACATAAACTAATGGAAAAGTATTCCATGCTCATGGATTAGAAGAATCAACATTGTTCGGATGTCCATCCTACCAAAGGGAATCTACAGATTTAATGCAATAACCATTTAATTACCAGCATCACTCTTCTCAGACCTGGAAACGACAATACAGAAATTCACATGGAAACATAAATGACCA